>CABFWB010003571.1:63805-76541 GCA_902151455.1 Timema bartmani | reverse complement strand
TCACGACACATATTGGCCTGCATATTTTTTCAAAGGTGGCATGGCATAACCTTGTCCTTGACAGACTTTTTTGGACAAGACCCTTTTAAACTTTGAATGCAATATAATAATTAAACCAAGCTCAACTAATTTAATATATATTTGCTCACTACACCTTTGATCATCAATCTTACCCTGAGCACACTTGCACTGTTCCTGCAAATCAGTATCCCTAATATAGAGATTGCCTTGCCGGCCAGTACACCGTTGCTCATGTCACTATCACTAGGAGGTATGGTGGTGCACCTACACACCAGGACAAAATAGTACACAATAGTGCGTGAAATAATTAATTAATAATGAAGTATTATATTCACACTTTTATCTGGTTAAAACTGGCCACCAAAGTAAAAAAATAATGTTTTTATAACTTATATTATGTATACCAAATAAAAGTTTCAAATTAAAACGTTTTAATTTGTAAAGCGTGTAAGAACACAACCTCTTTGACTGTTTGTATGACGTCATAAACCACCCTTGTTTCGGCTGGTTCGCCATCTTAATTTCAAAAGAGCATTACAGCATTACAGCTTTCGTTTGAAAATCATTTTTAAGTGAGCCATAGATGTCGCTTACACAAACAAGAAACATCCAAACGGTTATTTTCATAAGTTCGTGTTTCAATAATGTAAAAAAGTTGGTAAATTAAAACTTTTTTCTGGGTGAATTTTTTTGACTTCTAGAAGTAAGTACAAATCAACATTTGGTCTTGCAGAACATATGGTTTGGCGATTGAGTTTAATATGATACTTTTTCCTAGCTGTCAGATACCACCTTTTCAGCTGTGGATACCTACAAGTATATCAAATATATTCTTTTAATACGTTTTTAAACCCCTCTTTTTTTTAAAATAATGGTTTAGTTATATAATGGGGCCTGATTCTTCGCTTTATAAACGTTACATAAATACCTACATATTATGATTGTTGGACATAATTGTACATTATTTGAGGAAATCAGAAAATTTCAAATTGGTAAACCAAATAATGTGCAATGTTTGTCAGCTCATAACTGCGTGAACAGTTGTTTTCTCTTATGAAAAGGAACCAAACAACCGAGCGATCACAGATCACGTACACCCAGCTGCCATACGTATAAAAGTGACTTTAACACAGTATTTTAAGTAAGACGCAGTGACCGAAAAAGAAAAATTACCAAGGTTTTCTCATTCCCTCTCTCCATTAATGCGCATGTATTTCATTTGAAAAAACCTCATCCATCCCATTATATTAAGATAAGATAGCCTTTATGTTAGGCGTAAAAAGAAGGTAGCTAATGGGTGATGAGCACCGAAGATGAAAGGTTCTGGGCTCAGATAATTTCTGGGTTCTTATTTATTTTATAAATGTAGGTTTTATAAGCTATTTGAATTAAGTAAAATACTATGGTTATTCCTGTGTTAATATTAACTTTGCAAATAAATGATATAATGTTAAAAGGTGGTCACTCATTCATCTATATCGGATCAACATGAAGTATAAACAAAACGTAAATACACACATATTTTATTTACACAAATAATACATAACAATACACACTTTAAAGATTCAATGAATCCTAAATTTGACCAAAACCTATTCTGCCAGAACGCTTTTCAGAGCCACATACACGGTTTCCTTGTTAAAAGGACATTTTGAGAAATTTGCGCTACAGTTTCCGCCTTGTTTCCCCTTGTCCACGGCCTGCTTGATGCTAGTTCCGTCCAGCATGAAGGACAACACCGCGTTGCTGTCAACAAATGAACAATACAGTAAACGACAAAATATACAAACAGTATAATGCTATTTTAGAATAAAATCAATACACATACTATCCCAAAACCATTCATCAAATATACAGTAAACAGGTATAACTTGTTATGCAATCCACAACACTTTTTCCTCTAGTAAAGTGACCAGTGAAATACCATAAAGATGCTTGTCCTGTCCGCTGTAGGGACAATGGACAGGCATGTGCAGTCTACATCGTCGTGCCATCTAAAGGGGAAACGGGGATGGAAGGGTGGTGTGGCGTAAAGGAAAATCTGGATATATATTGGAAATAAACTTTGATTTTTTTAATGGAAATTTATTATTTTGTTATTTTAAATTAATAAAGCACGTAGTAATTCAATTACTTTATTAGAAAGTGGGTCCAAAAAATGCCCCTGATTCAGGTCCCCTTGGGTCTTCTGTGAGTGGCCCTGATCTCCATAGTTACTTTTAATTAAATTATAAAGCCTAATATTACTACGTAGGTTCATATCCTTACTGTCCTTAAATTTTCTAAATATTGTTCCCCCTCCCTGTATTCGTACTCACGTAATGTCATCTCAACCAATGAGAAAATTGAAAGCTTTGTCCAATCATATCTATTGAAAATAATTATTTTATTAAATAAAATATATTATAATAATATACATATACTCTAAGACTAGGTATATTAATAATAATATATTCCACTAAATTTATTTCATGGTATATTTGTGTTATGTATTTACGGAATTAAAAAAAAATACTTATTTAAATCAGAACTGAGAACCAACCTTCTAGGAATTAAAATTAGTTCTTAAGGAACTATCCAGAGAAACCAAAGAACCGAATCAACCCATCTCTTTAAATAATATAGCAAAAGTAATATGATATATAAACGAAATAATATGTGAAGTAGAAGAAATGTTGTTTTTTTGCGTCACAATCGTGAGTTGAGATACAGACATAACTTATAATCATTTTCAAATAGCATCATAAGTTTACAAGTATATAAATAATATAATTGACGTTTGTACCTACCTCGCTACGTTATCAATGACAGTGTCGACGCTGGAAGCTGATCCTTCAGCCACCTTGGATGACACCGACTTCATATACGAGCACACTGCTCTCTGCATGCAAGACGAGGAATCAATGTTATTCTTGGAGAGCGCTTCATCCACGCGTGACAGTACCTTCATCACGTCCGTGCTACTGATGGAGTTACCTGGCGCATTTTCACCTGAGAGACGGTACATATCATATAAACGGAAATTTCAACACAAACACTTGTTCCAAAGTGAACAATGTTGGGGTTTTGGGGACCTTGTTTAATATTTTCATCGATATTAAAAAAAACTTAGTAGTTGTTGGTTTAAGAAAAAGTGAAATTGTAAACTATCATTTTAGACCGAATAAAATACATAAAAGTTATTTAAATAATAATGAAAATACTAAGGAAAGTCCCAAAAAAGCTTAGTTCAAAACAAAAGCTTTGATTTCAGAGATCACAAATGACTAACCAACAAGAACAAAAACAATAACAAAACTTTAGAAATAATTCAAAACTAGTAGGAACAACCTTAAATGAATATCCTATGAAATACCATCGATTTATAAGGTATGGTGAATATCACCCTCGAAATAGCTTACTGCATAACTATTATGTAAAATTTGCACAACGCTTCGAGAAAAAATATTCGAAAAATACGAAAATATATCAGGCGATGAATGAATATATTCAAAGAAAACTTAAAGAGGATAATGTTTAAGTATACAGCCAAATCTACAGGCTTATATATTTATTTGGATATTAACTTAAGTTGCGACTGAAAACCCCAAAACTATTTGTCCTTAGATAAAAAAAGACTATGATCGCGAAATTTAAGAGAACAGGGTAAATAAACTTAGAGTAGCAAACATCGAATACACAATCTGTCAAAAGTGATATTTGCAGAACACGCAACTTGGCGTATGATTAAATAAATGCATATCGCTTTTAAAATTTTAACTAAGGTGTCCATGTTTGCATTCTGGTTGGAGACTAGTGAATATTTATTTATCAGGCAGGATGTAAACGACTTAGAATCTGCCAAATTAAGGAAGTTTCAAACTATAATAAACTCCATTCTGATGGGGGGAAAAAATACGAAAAAAGCTATTTATTTGTGGTATTTAAAGTGACCTTTCTGAATCGACTGATTATATCAGAACTCTAATTATCGAAACTCTTACATCTAGAATAGACACAACATCCAGCCCCCGGCCGTTAGTTCATTATCGCGAAAGGGAAACCCATATTTCATCAATGATATATTTTTCGACCATGCTGGGAATCGAACCAGAGACCCTCAACTCAAGGGATATACACTTTACCGACTAAGCTAAGGTGTGGGTGAAAGAAAAAGAACTTCAATGAACATAATTGTTCTGACGGAATCGTAAAGCCAGAACATAGACTTGGTTATGATCCTGTTCTTTGCCTTGCCGGAGACCTAAATTGAAACAAAACAACGCAGGGATTTGAAACCAGGTGCTTTGACTCCACGTGACGGCCGCTCTACCAACTGAGCTGTCCAGGATATGAATCCAATCTGTGTATTTAGGTTTTGTTTGTTGTTATGTATACGGTTTGCTATGTGTTGAGGTTCCGATAGGTCCTCTACACTACTCACTGCGTCCATATCCACTATATCCGCTGTAAGAGTCGTGCTGGGGTTTCTCCGAAAGGAGGTGCAGTATCTTGGGGATCAACACCACCGCTCCTAGACCAATCAAGGCTCCCAGAACCACGCCCCCTATATCCAGCTTCAAGGCACCCGAAGTTAATCCATTTGTTCCGCTGTAACCCTGCTGACAAAAAAGTAATGAGGTTTTTTTATCTCGTTTATTTTTTCCTCATAATTTTTGTATATTTTAATAAATATATTAGTTTAGTCTTGAGCTTTACATTAAGGGCGGGAATGCGACAGGTAACTAAGAGAAAAATGTACCCCGACTGAAATAAGCTTGCCCCTCTCTGTATTCATTTCATTCCCCTTTGTTATTATCGAATATTAAGCTAAAAAATGGTCTTGTATCAAACTCCAAATAGCTTCTAGAGGCATCCAATTTTCAAAAAATTCCCGGAAGAAGATCAATTTAAATGCTTATAAGTTATAACAGGCATCTAATTTTCCAAAATATTCCAGACAAAGACCACTCTAAAAAGCTTATAGGGACACTATAATTTCAAAAAATGACCGGAGAAGGACCACTTAAGAATAGCATATAGAGAATTTAAAAAAATAATTCAGACGAGGTCCAAGCCAAATATCTTCTTGATGTATCCTATTTTCAAACATTCGCCTAGGGTTCCCAGGCCCCCCTTTGGCTTTGCAGTCATAATTCCTCAAAACCCTTTTTATTTGATTAGCTAATTTACTTCCTCCTAACAAATGATGTTTCGCTACCACTGAAGTCGAGTAGAACAAAGAAAGGGGCCCACGCTTTGCCCTCCGGGTCCGGTTTGAGCACTTGGTGAGCCTGATGCAAGTTATATATATTCTATAACCTATATGTAAAATAAATTACATATAAAATAATAATACATTTTAAATGATAAATACATATGTTTATATCATTATTTTTAAAAATTTTACGTACCCCCGGGGATACGTGTACCCCAGGCTGAATACCACAGCTCTAGTCTATTGCGAGCCTGATTTCCTCAGACCACGTGACCAAAGGTTAAAGAGTCCAGTCCCTATTCTTTCTCCAGACCAAAGCTTGTGCATTTCCTCCAAAATGTACATCACCCTTCCTGCCCCCTGCCGTTAGAATGTCCCCCGATAGTCGACGGTGACAAGGGAGCGTGTAAGAGTGAATCAAGTACCTGCAACCCTGTGGTCCCGTAAGTGAGGAAACCAAATTTGGGATCTTTGGTCCTCTCATCGATGCCCGGCTCGCTCCTCTCGTATCTGCTGGCATTGAAGCTGTCGGCGACGGAGGCTGCCTTGGTGGGATCTTGGGACTCCATGGCCAGCTGATCGCCTACCCCCGGCTGGATAAACCGCACTTCAGGACTCGGCACGAAACCACCCCTTGAACATGAACACAGGTTAGTATTCCTTCTGCCACTCGGATTGGTTTAACTCTAGGACAAACACAACGACCGGCTCCCACACCATTAGTTTAACTCTAGGACAAACACAACGACCGGCTCCCATCCGGCTCCCACACCATTAGTTTAACTTTAGGACAAACACAACGACCGGTTCCCACACCATTAGTTTAACTCTAGGACAAACACGACTGGCTCCCACACCATTAGTTTAACTCTAGGACAAACACAATGACCGGCTCCCACACCATTAGTTTAACTTTAGGACAAACACAACGACTGGCTCCCACACCATTAGTTTAACTTTAGGACAAACACAATGACCGGCTCCCACACCATTAGTTTAACTCTAGGACAAACACAACGACCGGCTCCCACACCATTAGTTTAACTTTAGGACAAACACAACGACTGGCTCCCACACCATTAGTTTAACTCTAGGACAAACACAACGACCGGTTCCCACACCATTAGTTTAACTCTAGGACAAATACAACGACCGGCTCCCACACCATTAGTTTAACTCTAGGACAAACACAACGACCTGCTCCCACACCATTAGTTTAAGGTGAAACTGTAGGACACGCGAGCTAAGGGCAGTATTTTAGCAGTTTCTATATAAAAAAAAAGTTGGTCAAAATATTTAACATTTTAATATTTATTTGGGTATTTAACGTGCAATATCTGAGCCGAATGATAATAACAGCACACAAGAATTTCTATGAGTGATAGCGAAAGGGCCTACCAATTTTGCCGGGAAAGGTATTTTAACATATTCTCCAGGGTTATTTTACATGGCGCGATCGACATGGGCTCGAGCGGATACCACACAGGAGGTATTTTAAATATATAGATTAATAAATAGTTCGGAATAAATTGATGAATAGAAACCATCAGAGTTCACAACCATGATTAATCATAAAACTTGTCATCGAAACTAACAAGTAGTTCTAAAAATAGTGTTAACACTATTACTAATTGTATCGACATGACTGCACATAATGTCTCACCCTGTGGAGTCAAACTTCTTAGGTGCAGCCTGACAGAAACCTGTGATTAGTATCGCGAACAAGAGACCAATCATCGTTTGTACGCACCCCATCGTCTGAAAGAGAGCAGGATGATGTTATTAGGGGTATTTATGAACCTTCTGAACAAATTTATCATAAGCTCATTACTTCAAACTTACTTAACTCTAGAATACGCACAACATTCAGTCTGCCGACCTTCAGTTCATCAACTAGATATTTCTTTTGTATGTTAAACATTAAAATTATTGACGACTTATTCTTAATAAGTAGTGATTAAGCGGGCAAATGAGTGGAAATTTATTCACATTATCATGGAGGGCGTATGAGTAAACCGCTTGTGGGAAACCATCGTCTAGTAAACCCGCTTGAAATTCGAACCTCAACCTACCCATACTTCGGTAATTTAGTCTATTGCGAGTTTGACACCGTTTTAGGCAATATGGCCACCGGGGATGGCACTGTGAAAGAGAAAACTCACAATTCCACCACTGATAATATTTCAGTCATGCTTGGAATCAAATCCGGTACCCTTAAATCAATCTTTAATATTAGCATTATTAATTGAATTATTTAATGTGAACTTTCTAAACAAACTTATTTTATCAATATAGACTTACAAACTAGCTTAATTTTATAACAGACACAGTACCTAGTCGTCAGCCATTAATTCCTCACTGTGAAAGGGGAACCCCCAATTTGGCCAGCGATAGATATTTCGGTGATGCCGGATGCCCCTTTGATCATTACATAGACGAGCTACCAATTAAGCCAGTTGGTCCGCCAATACAGTTATATATTGAGCTACTCAACTCCACAGCACTTACTTTTTTTTTTGTGTAGTTCAATATTCTTCCAATTGAATGCAAGGTGTGTTCTTAGCACTGGCCCACGAGCTACTGTGATATGTCTATAGACCTCACGTGTGTTTTATATAGACATCAGTCACACGTTACCCCTCTCCACACTGTCACTTGCGGAGGACTTTCGTTTCTGTTCTTTGTGTCGTCCTCCGACCATTTGTTCGCGGTCAACCACGCGAAGAACAAACATTTCCTCGTGGACAAACATAATCTTCTCGTTGCGGGGGTGGGTTGTCATTTGGGGAATGAGGGGTGTGAGGGGGAGGGGTTTGGATCTCTCCAAATTGTTCTGTTACGCGTGCTTCCACGCTGGATTGGTATCGAGAGGGAATCCTGGTGGCCGCACGTCGTACGTGAATCGGATCGCCGCCGTAAGAAGAGCCTACAGCTCAACAAATTTACTTCCCGTTTCGGTGGTCAAATTTTATCTAAGGCATCACTCTCGTAAGAGCATGGAGTGCCTATGACAAGGAGATCAGAGTTTTATACCTGGTCGTATATACTGAGGTTGGTTTTTCCTAAATGTGTTCCCACTTTTCTTCCACGCATATTCGGGTACACTTCCTCTAGTATGAACCTTCTACATCCCTTACACATTAGCGTAATTAGTATATATGCGTATAGCTCGAACGCGGTGTTTTAAATAAAATATCAGCCACAAAGAGACGATCAGCGGAATATTGGGTTCGGTGGTTCGTCCACACCTGTAACAGCACATCATGACAATCCTTCTTTTGCTCGCGCTCGCTCTCAACGTGAGAATCCAGGGAACACGATTTAAGGACAGTATTTTTGTGTTTTTTTATATCAACACATTTTATTTTGGTAAATATCAACAAAATATAGTTCCAGTGGAAACAATGAGTTTAGATCCTTCACATGGGGGTATCAACAGTTCTTGAATATCTGTCAAGAGTGTCTTGGAATTATTTGGGACAACTTTTTCTTTTCATTTAAAAAGTTTATAGTCTAATGCTTCTATGGTTATTACAGATATTTAATAACTGTTGATATGTGATATATGTGAAGAAAATTAAAATCTGTGTTTCTACTGGAGAAATTAAAAGGTCATTGCTAAATGTCACGCGTGTGTAGACCAGAGTTTTTGTTCGGGGGAAATACTTGACCTTGGGCATTCAATTTTAATACTGGCCAAAGCGAGTATTGACTGACTCTTTGTTTAACTAATATATTTACTCTTATTTACAACTTTACCAATGTTAATAATGGATACACCTTGACACTGGTTGTCTACCAGGAAGGGTTTACCACACTAATAAATATTTCAATTTTACTCTGCGAGATGTCATTGTTTCCATTAAATAAATACATTAAAAACTGATAAATGAACGCTTCATGTGAAGTGGTTTACAAAGATGGGATTGGTTGTAGGCAACGAGAGAGAATGTCAGTGTTTTTGCAATTTTTATAACAGAGAATTTTTAAAGCAAAAAATAAGTTAAATATAGTTCCAAAACAAACACAGAATTTAATTTTCTAGGCATAATATCAACAGTTCTTGAGTATTCTTAATGGTCAAAATATTATTATCATTAGAGGAGAAACTTTTTAAATAAAGAGAAAGGTTATCAAATTCAAGGACACCCTTGACATATTTTCAAAAACTGTTGATATCACCATGCGAAGAAAATTAAACTCTGTGTTTCCACTGGAAAAAGGTTTGATTTATTTTGCCGAAAAAAAAATGTGTTGATATAAAAAATACTTCGAAAATATTGCGCTCTTAGCTCGCAATACCAACCATCTTCAAGCGCTTGATATAAAAAGTGAAATTTGTTTTCGTTCCTGCGAGTAATAATGAAATAAACTATTAGGAAGCGTCGGACAATGAGACAAATTGCGACAATTTCCAATGCGTATAAAATAGAGAAGACACTATTGTTTCTGAAACGCTTACTTGAACATCTCCCCATACGCTGTCCAACTTAGCGTACAACTGCGGATAAAACTGAACTAACCACACTTTCTTTTTTTAGCACCACGTCTTACTACCCGTTTGGTTTATACACTTATAAACTATTCACGCTAATAGTTTTAGGGATTAGCAAGGCTATATTTATAGGACGTGTACCCATATTTACGTGGAGGGAGAGTGGAAAACCATTTTGGAAAAAAACAACCTCAGTACACCCGACCGAGATTCTAAGCTCGATCTCCCCGTCATTGGCAGTCTAGTTAACTGCGAGAGTAGCGCGTTAGACCATGCCACCAACGAAGCTGGCAACTTCACTTTAGATTCTTCTAGTTCCCGAGGGGAACAATACATAACCGCAGCAGTGGTCTAGCGGTCTAAGACATTAAACTTATTTTGCACCGCGTCTTTATACAAATCTGGGATTTTAACATTTAATTACATTAATGGGATATGAATGAGAAATATAAAATTTAGAGAAAATATAATCGCTTTTTCATGGAAGGTGGATGTGAAGCCATTAAAGAAAAAACACTCTCAGTACATCCGGTTGAGATTTGAACCTCAACCTCCCTTTCATTGTCAAATCAAACTAGTCGAACTTGAAGTTTAGTCCCCATGCCCATTTGCGACGGGGATGTTGGTCAAGGTTCGAATCCTGGGCTATTTTAGTGAATTGCTTAGTCCTAAATATGTCCCCATTCTATTGACAAACAAATTCGGGTACAATTCCCCTAAATTGCATCTTACACGCCCCCAGACCACTACTTTAAACATTTGGATAGCTCATACGGCTGGTAAGACACAAAGTAGGTTAAAAAAAACATAAAAAAAGTGGAAAATATATTTGATTGAACATGATCGAACCTAATTAGTGAGATGGTACCCTCTTGCTCTCGGTAGCCAATATAATTACGTGCTCCGAAGTGTGACGTCACTTATAGACAAAACATTGTCTTTGGTCACATAAGACGAAAGAGAAAAATATGGGCTGGGGGTAAAAACATTTGTAGACTTTCTATTTCTATTCTTTTCGTTAATTCTCGGCATATGCCAAGTATACCATTCTCTATATCTCAGGTTCTAATCAATCTTACGAGCTAGATTTTAATTTTACTTGATCCACAACATTTTTCTCCAGATTCTTTACCACACTAATCCCCTAATCAGGTCGTCACCTCCTCCAACAGCCATCGACAGTTGTTGAGGAACTCCTCTATGTTCAAGTAATGGTTGTCATTCCCACAAGGAGGCAATAAATTGACTGCACCGACCATAGAATAGTTTTTCAAGTTTCAATTCCATTATTTTATTTATTTAGCACCGCGTCTTACTACCTGCCCGGGTTATACGCTTAAGTACTAATTACGCTGATGGATTAGGAATTGGGAAGCTTGAATTTAGAGGCAGTGAACCTGCATTTGGTTGGAGGTAGAGTGTAAAACCATTTAGGGAAAACCACTCACAGTTAACCCGACTGAGATTCGAACCTTAATCTCCCCGTGCTCGGCAGTCTAGCACAACACGAAACTGGTGCGTTAGCCAACTAAGCCACTGAGGTGGGTAATTTAATTATTATTCTCAAGGGCTGCGGTTTTTTTAATTCCTCTTGTATATTTCATTTAATAATTTTTCTCAGTGGTTTTTGTCCTATACTCTGAATTTTTTTTTTACCACCGCGTCTTACTACCCATTTGGTATTTACGCTTATGCACTAATTACACTAATGGACTTTAGGGCTTTAAAAGATTATATTTATAGAAAGTGTACCCACATTTGATTGGAGGTAGAGTGTGAAACAATTTAGGAAAAACCACCCTCAAAACACCCGACCAAGATTCGAACCTCAATTTCCCTTTCATCGGCAGTCTAGTCTACCTGGAGAGTTGCGCATTAGACCATGCGGCCACAGAAGCGGGATGCATTTTATTGCTTTACTGTAGGTATTTTTGTGTGTTCAATTGTTCATGAAAATGTATGTAAGCTAGCCTGATTTCTAAATAAACTAAACTAAACTATGCTCAGTGGTTTGAGCGGCTGCCTAATGACTGACTCAAGAGTTCAGCGTTCGATTCCTAGTGAAAGCTTAAATAAAAGTTAGATTATAAAATTGATTCGTATTTCTTTTCGTTGCATGGCATATTAGTGGTACGATGTCGGGTGTTTTTGTATGTTCTAAAATTAAGTTAATATAAGCCTCAAATTGCTTATTCAGTTTTAACTTCTACATAACCCGCTTCGGTGGTCGCATCTCTCTCAATAGACTGGACTGCCGATTACAGGGAGATCGGGGTTCTAAAATCAGCTGGGTATACTCAGGGTGGTTTTCTCTAAAATGGTTTTCCACTCTACTTCAACTCAAATGCAGGTACACTTATTCACCATTCAGCTTTCCTCATCCCTAACACATTAGCGTAGTTAGTAAATATACATACAACCTGAACGGGTGGTAAGAGTCAGTGCTAAGAAAATAAAAGAAATTACATTCGAACCATAACCCACTTCAGTGGCCAAATTGTCTAAGGTGTCACTCTTGTTAGACTGACCTGCCGAGAATGGGAAAATCGGGGTTTGAATCCCGGTTGGGGCTAAGGGTGGTTTTTCCTAAAAGATTTCCCCCTTTCCTTCTACGCAAATTCGGGTATATTACCTCTAAAATACTTTCTTCCTCATCCCTATCCTACTAAAGTAATTATCATACATAAATACCTAATCACGCCGTTCTCTTACGGGGTAGGCAAGAAACGGTGTATATATATTAAAAAACAAACAAAAAACTCCGTACTTAATCCATCCTCGATAACTTTCTCCACACCTCCCTATCCTTGCATACTCCCTTCACTTCAACAATGTCCATACACCGAGTCATACATGCTCTTTTAATCTTAAAACTCTTACTGTTTTTCTTTTTCAAACATTCATCTACAACATTTAACCGCGTCTTACATGGCCTACCCCTTCCTTTTGATCCACACACTCTACCTTCATATATTTTCTTCTTCACTCGATCCACACTAATCCTCTCAACATGCCCAAACCAA
>CABFWB010003571.1:0-55417 GCA_902151455.1 Timema bartmani | reverse complement strand
TAAATGAAACTTTTGAAGCAGCTGCATGGAGCTGAAAGGCATTTTTTCGAGTCGTACTATTTCCTTCACACGATAAGGTTTCTAAAGCCTCCATAGTAATAGGAAAATTATCCTTAAAAACTCTTATAGTTTTGTGTTTTTCGCTCCACCTTGTTTCGCAGAGTTTGGAAATATTGGGTGTCATTTTTCTTCTCAAAACCGATTCTCGAAGGAATGTTATAATATCTTTAGTAGTTCTTATGGTGTTCCTAATTTCAGGCAAAGCATTGAGATCATTGACTACAAGATTTAATTTGTGTGAGGAGCAATGAAAGAACAAAGCTCTTGTATATTTTTTGCGCAGGATTGCTTGGACACCACCACCTTTTCCAGCCATGGTGGAACAGCCATCAAATCCTAGACCGACACATTTCTCCAGATTGAAACCTTCTTTTTCCAAAAATTCTTCAATGGTATGTGCTATCGATTTTGCATCCAGGCCTTTCAGCTCAACAAATCCAACAAATTCTTCTTTGACTTCGTTGATTTCCTCATGGAAATATCGCACTCCTATCGATAATTGTTCATTTCTAGAAACGTCAGCTGTTACGTCAGCTAAAACACTATATGCTACTGCTTTTTTTAAATGTTTTTTATAATATCTTCCTTGAGAACATATCCACACATGCTGATGATTTCATTTTGAATATCAACCGACCGATAGCTTGCGTTCTTTCTTCCGTGTTCAATATGTTTCTTCAAAACCTCATCCCCCGCATCAATTCGCAACTTATATAAGTACACGCCTCTAACAGACACGGGATTTGGCGGAAATAACGTGCAGTATTTACAAAAAGCTCCTTTTTGGTGTCGTGAATACGCTAACCACGGAGAGTACGTTTCCAACCATGAATAGTTGAATTTCCTTTTTAAATGCTTCGCGTCTTCCGCAAAGTTATACGTTTTAGGAGGAGTCCAACAGTTTTCAAGTAGGTCCTTTTTCTTTTCTGTTGATAATGTCGAAGCCCGACCAATGAAATGACCAATTTAATTTTCGCTATAGCAAGTAGAATCAAGATCCGGAGTCAAGTGTTTGGATGAGATTGGTATTGGTAACGATAGATCCAAATTGTCCACAAAACCACCAGGAATGCGGGCCTCAGCACTAGGTTCTTTGACTAGTTCCTGAGGCTGATTATCTTCCATTGTAATTTTTATTGGTTTTTCTTCCTGTTCGTTACTGTCGTCGCTGCTTCCATCAGGTTTTTTTTCTTTTTAAATAAACTGCAAAATAAAACGTATCGTAATACTATGTGTAAATAACCGAATTAATACAAACATATTGTACAAGTACATCATCAAACAAAATTGTTTAAAAATTAAATAAAACGTACTATTAGACATACTATTTTTTAACTTTGAACCCTAAGAGAATAAAAATGAAGTACATGCATGAACTTTACTTCTGTCCCAAAATAAATAGGTACAGAAGGCCGGCTCCGGCCGAAATTGACTTTAGTTACCTACGCTCGACTGTAGCGCTAGGGCTGGCGTCTACAATATTCTGTGAAAATTACCATTTAGGAATTTCAATAAAAACATTTTTTATGTTAGCTAAACGCGTTTATTTCTAATAAATAAAAGTCTATAAATTCGTTACTGAAAAGTACTTCCTTCGGTTACGGCATGTTTGAAAGGCACGATTATTATATTTCAAAGTATAATAAAGACTCATTCTTGAATTAAGTTTTTTGTAATATGTATGCCACCGTAAAACATGTACAAGGCATCGAAAAGTATATATTTTCGACTCTTGATAAGATATCCTATATACTACAATTAATATATTTTTTCTAAAAAAAATGCCAAATTCGTCTAAAATAACAACAACAAAAAAATGAAAACTTCGCCCCCTTTTTACATACCTATAATATTTTTGGTGGATAAATAAAACGAAACTTTGTCGCGTCATAAATACAAATAATGATACAAAATAATCCTTATTTTTATATCCGTAGAAAATAGAATACATTGTGGACATATTTCGCCAAAGCGCGGGCACTCGCGACTCGCGTTCGACCGACTTGATCCGAGATCGTCGTAAGTGTGCGTTTATGTGTGCGTGCGCTTGTTATCGCTCGTTGTATGGAGCCGGTCTTGTGTACCTAAGTATTTTGTGCTTCTGTGCTCTCTATATTTTGTTTGTGGAATGGAGACGATACAATTATAACTATTACTGCATAAACAAAAATAACTAAATAGCCCCTTAATCTACCTAACCTTTAAAGTAGATGATGTATTAAAAATAGTGAACAAAATAATCATACAAAGTAATATTACCAAAAAATTTTCTGATATCCATTTTTTTTACTGCCTACTAGTAGACCCTAACAGACTTAACTAAAAACTTTTTTTTCGTTAGTTTCATTCACTATTGTTTTAATTTCACTCTGTTCACATAGTCAATTCCTGGGTAGATAGGTAAATACTCGCACACAAATCACAACACAATGTTTTCGGTTCTTTTCGAAATCGAATGAAATGAAACAGAAATGAAAAAGTTTGAAAGTTTTTTTGATTCTCACTGAAGCTCACTTAACGCTTTAATAGTCTATTCACATTCAATCAAATAAACACCTCACATTGTTTCCGATAGCATGCTATATGCAAATGGCGGGCGGACTGGCTCTCATTTGTTTGCGCAGGTGTAAGTGTCGCATCGCACGCACACATTTACAACCGATGGCGCCCGCAGCGCTGTGGGCGGTGGTCGGTTGTAAATTGTGTTGTGTTGTGATCGATCTTTGCGCCGCGCGAATTCAAAGTACGGACCGCACGCGCTGGTTCAAAGATAATGTGTAAGTTTGTAGCGGTAGTAAGAGTACATAGAGGCTCATTTTTATCCTAAAATTTGATTTTAGTTTGAAAGTGTAGGTACCTGTAGTCGACTGTACGCTACAATAGCGTAGGCGTAATAAGTAAGTACTTATTCTGTTACATCAGGCAGGAAAAGTTATAACTTAAAAAATATCCCGAGCCTCTAGGGGTGGGGGTGGGGGGGGGGGCAGCTGCCGTCACCTGTGATGTGATTCGCAACACGCATGGGATATTTGAACGGGTGGCGGCAGAATTTCGTACGCCGATATCATACTTGCATTGGGGTTGGTGGCCGTCATTTTGAGCAACTGTTGTAAGGTACGAAATGGTAGGTTTCCTCCAGTTTGTCAATGATATGGTATACTGTAAAGTACTACCTGTACGTAAATGTAAATAAATTACATGTAATGACTAGCTGTAGATAAACCGGACATTAGTAACAGTGCTAAACATATCCCCCTTAGCTGGCTTCGCAGACCACACGTTCACTATCTCAGAATGTTTGGTAGAGCATCCCCTATGTCAAGTTTAATTTTTGCACGCTTTCACGGAAACACCTGTATAATTCCCTCATGCCGCTCCCTCTCCACTTGGTCTCTCTGAAGACCAGGAGTTCCACTCTCCTCTAATCCATCATGTCCACAATCTCCTCCATTATTCCAGTTAGTGTTCCAATGTTCAAAGTACTTTATTTTCTCGGGTACTTTGGTTCGTTCCGGCCACCGGCTTACTAAGCCTGTCGTGGCCTATACCTGAGTAGCGGGGCTGCCGCTTATAAGTCCTTAGGTAGACCTTATTTTGGGGGTAACCGTTTCTGAGGTTACGGGTGATGATGACTTAGCTCATCATTACTAGCCCTTACAATCCCAACCCCCAAAGCTGAGAGCAAACTGGCTAAACTCTGTTCCAAGCTCGTTGGTTACTGCCCTGACGAGTCTCCTGTCTTTTGTAAGCACTCGGCGGTGAGATAGGGATTGAGTAGGAGAGACTTAGGGTACGGCCAGACTGGGCGAGCAACTAAAAAATAAAATATAACACATGGGTTGTAATGAGAGGTGGCTAGGCTGGAGTGAGAGAGCGCGCTTGAAAGATAGAACTGGTTCTATTCTTCAAGCGTACGCGCTCGAGCCGGTACAGTCTAGTTTACAGGCGCTATGCAATATTATTGTATGTTGGTTCATTGAGTGCTAGGAAAACTTCTCAATTTGACATGAGATTTGACTTTTTTATAATCATCGATAGGTTTAGCACACTTGCTAATAATGGCCTAATTTAATTGGTAAGATCATAGACCATACCAATATATATGTGTGTGTAAAACCGATATGTTAAAATATTTCAATATTATATCAAAGTAGGCCTTTACAAATAAGAATCACCATTAGCACAGATAGAGGATAGGAAAACCACAACAATAAATCATTTGTCAAAAACCATCCTCAGTTCACTGAGCCAAGATTCGAACCTTTGCCTCCTCGTCAACAACTATCGAGAGCTATCTGCTAATCACGCGCTCGCTCGCACTCTTGTTAGTCTGGCTGAACTCTAAGGCTGCTTTCACACGAGACAACTAGTGGCCGCCACTTTTAGTAAAGCATTGTTTTAAATGAGGCCTTTCACACGTAGCAACTGCAGTGGCCGGCTTCGGAAATAGTGGCATGTAGTTGCCCACTCGCGCAACTAGTGGCCGCAATTTGGAGTTGCCGCCACTCGTGTTGGGGTATGGTTTCAAATGCGAGCTTTCACACGCTGCCACTAGTTGACGCCACTTTCCATCTCTGCGCGTCCCTCTGTCCATTGTCTCAGGAAGTTGTGTTGAAAAGGTTTTATGTTTTGTTGCTTATGTGCTTCATTTTATGTAAAAAATGAGTAAAAATTCTGAAAATATTAACATTGTGAAGTTAGTGAATGAGAAAGTGAACACCGAAGACCTGATATACGAAGGTGAAAAAAAATCCAGCGATTTGGGACAGTGCACTCGGCGAATACAGTGATAAAACTCCATGCAGAAACGCTTGGCACAGCATAAACTTGAGGTTTAGTTGAGTTGAGACGGTGGCTGTGGCGGCAAGTAGATTGCAATATTTGTTCAGTGGCCCGTTTAGGAAACCGATAGCCGCCACTAGGGGCCTCGTGTGAAAGCACACTGAGGGCCGGTTTTGACTCCTATTAATCTGGTATATAAATGTTTCTATCTAGTGGATAAGTTAAAAGTGCGTCTTATGACTGCCAGATAAAATGTATTTATCCATCACATTTTTATCGGGAGGTTTAAGTACCTGATAACTTTTATTTGAAAGTTAAAATGGTTGTTGCCATGGTGACGCGTTGTTTTTAATGTGGTTTCACCTATCAGAATATGTTTTTAGGTTAAAATCTTGGTTCACGTGTTTAGTAGGCACAGGCGCGGGCTCTAACTATATAAAGTTAGAACATTTAATTCACACATTTATATAAACTGACAAGCTATTTGTAGAGTTATATTTATATAAGAACAAATTAGGTATCAAAATGTGAGTACAATAAATGAAATTTTGTAAACGTAGTACCCAACTATTGCCCACATTTTGGCAGATACCGAAATTAGTAGTTGCAAGACAACTTAGCTCCTGCGTCCACGTAACGCCATCTGTTTCCTCGCACTCGTTTAGCCACCATTATTTAACAAATGTTTAGTGTTGTCACCACTTGCTAGGTTGTAGCGGTAGCAGCAGGGCTTATACGCATGCGCGCACCAGAAAAACAGTACCAACTTTGCCTTTTCTGCTTAAAAATATATGTATCCTTCAGATAGCTATCCGGAAGATAAATTCAGTTCATAATATGCGTAAAACATTAAAGTGGCTGATAAATTTTATCTGGTAGTAACTTTAACCTCCCGATAGCAATATTTATGCGGTAGTCATAAGACCGGCCCTAAACGGAAACCATTAGGTAGGCTCATTGTATTGTGCGTCACTACCCCTTTAGTACCGTTTGCAGCAAAACCGAGCTGTACCATTTACACGCACACCTTCTGTAGAGTCCTATTATCCTAGTACATCTTCTTTGAAATAATGAAGAAGATCCAAACACCACAAACAAAAAACATTTAAATATAGCTATACCTCAGTTTTAGCTTCTGTGGTGCTGACTGACAGCTCACAGCTGACTTCTGACGGCTTTGAAATGCTACCAGACCAAATTATGTATCCCTACGCCGAACCATATGATCTGCAAAAAATATGTCTTTAGCAGATGTCACTTCTGACAGTCAAAATGTAGGTACCTAACTGTTGACTTTCAGCTGTCAGCTGTGAACTGTCAGTCAGCACCAAAGAAGCCATGGCGCTACTGTACGTGAGTAACGAAGTGTAAATACAAAGTTTAGCAAATAAAAAAAGATTGACCATACTCGATACACATAAAAACTTTGTGTATATTATATTTGTTATGTATTTCTTCAGTCAATACCATTAGGAGTATCCCGCCCTATCATGTTTTGCGTTTTTTTTAAAAATAATTAGTTATCTTTAGAAAACTTTTATAAATAAATGTAGGTATTTAGTGTCTCCAACAAAGTACTAAAAAAAACAAATATAGGGAATAATTTGAATATTTTAAAAATGTATTAAAGTACGGTAAGAAGTAAGTTAAAATAAAATAAACAAGATTTTCTAACACGAATTACAATTTAAAAACCACCTTTCACGTACGTACTAAGAATAATTATTGAGCGTATAGGCTGAACTGGTGCTAAAAGTTTTTTAGTGATTTTTTTTTATAAATGGCAGCGTAGCTCAGCTACATACAACCAACCGCACTCAAGGTTGACTAATGAGACTAGCTTGAGTGAGCCGAATCCCTGCTCAATCAGGAGAACATGGATCACAGAGTAGGTATCCAATGCCGATGCACAAAACGATTGGAAACAAACTAATATTGTGTTGCCTGAGCGTTGTCCCGGCTTTACCAGGATATCAGGAAACCCAAGAGGTCTCCACTATAATATGAGGGAACCAAGTAGTTTGAAAGGAGTCGAGTTTGAAACGAAGAACAATTGACATTGTCGGTAAACCATAAGTTTTATAGGAAGCCCACTTCCAACCACCAACATTTATTGAAAATCACTCAATTTTGGCATTGTGTAAATATGTTTTATTTGATATATTCATTAAAAAGTTATCAAAAGCTTCCAATAATACTTCCTTATGGATCAATGTAACATTTTTATTTTTGCATTATTATTTAAAGAGGGCAAGAATTTAAATACAAATTGTAATATTTCTATTTACACCATTGTGGCAACACGAGTTTCCAATTTTCAA
The DNA here is from genome assembly GCA_902151455.1 of Timema bartmani. Classification (NCBI taxonomy): domain Eukaryota; kingdom Metazoa; phylum Arthropoda; class Insecta; order Phasmatodea; family Timematidae; genus Timema; species Timema bartmani. Next base: position 48,254 of record CABFWB010003571.1, on the reverse strand, counting down.
ATAACGGGCTTCCTATGAAAATCTGACTACTATTAATTCATAAAATAAACATTTTACGGTTTAGTGCAGTGATGGGAAAACTTTACGGGGAGTGGGACAAAAGAAAAAAGAAAAACGTCAGGTGGGTCAAAATAGTTTATTAAAATGTTACAATGGTACAGTTAAAGCTATTGTATAGTTAAGTCACATTAATTATTAAATGGATTTCTATTATAATGATATGTAATTATAATACAATGTGAGTTGTCTACATTATTTTAAAAAATACTTAAATAAAACAGATACTTAACACTACTTGAATTACTTTCAACAAAAAGTTAACATTCCAATTTCGTGGATGGTTTGCGTATTAATTAATCTCTGGACATTCACTAAGCTATAAAATATAAAGAAAGACAAATGAGTGCAAAATTAATTTTTTTTTCTGGTTTTCCCTCGTTTTTTAACACATGTTTTCCATCGGAATTTGGAATTCTTTCGCGGGCCGCATTAAGCCTGTCCGCGGGCCGTACTTTGCCTATAACTAGTTTAGTGGGTTGTCGAACTCTATAATACATTTCTACAAGTCTAATTATTCCATAATATATTTCTACAAGTCTAGTTATTCTAATAGCATAATATTACTAAATCTTGAGGATATTTATTTTACTTTTACCACTCAATAGGAGGGGCCTTGAACACTATTTAGTTATGTATATGCTAAAATTAAAAGTTATTCTTGAAATCAAATAAAACAAATGCCAAATCATGAAAGGAAAAGAAAATTTCAAAATAATAACACCATATAAATAAATGGTACGGAACTCCGCATGGAATTTCTCGCTCTATTGTTTAAAAATGGAGATATTTACTCAAAACTCGTCATATAATATACACTAGCGAACCCGAGAACAAATTGCGCTATGCATACGTAAAACTTTTTTGACTCACGGTTTTAAATTTTATAATTCTATTTTTTTAAATTAACGTCTTCATTTGTATATTTGGACCAATAAGAAATATCGATTTTGGGTCCCCAAGGGTCAACACTTTGTATTAAAATTTTGACTTCCTGTTAAAATTTTCTGGAATTTTATTAGGGGATGCACATCTTATGGCTATCGCATTGCTACTAAATTTCTCTTTTATAAATTTTGACCAATAAAATAGGTAATCATTGACTAATGAGTCTAAAATTAGAGATAGATCATTGCTGTACCAGGGACGAATCCAGGAATGGGGCACGGAGGGTGCGCGCCTCCCTTCAAGAAATTAAACCAACTAAATCACTGTTAAAGTAACTATGTAATAGTTTTATTGTCACGTAGTACTATCTCACTAACCAGATTTCATTTTTTAAATTGTTACTGGTAATATTAAGATTTAAGACAACCTCATTAAGTATTAAAATGGTGAAAATAGGCATTAATGAAACTACCCAAATATAAGTTGTGCATCTCACCTTGTTGCACAAACCTTGTTTAGGTTTAAATTTATTTTATCATTTTTATTATTACTATTTCAATTATTAATTATAAATAAAGACCTTTAACATAATTTATTTTTAAATAACGTACTTTAAACGTGCTTTGAATAATACCACACACATAACGTGTTAGTATGGCTTAGTGGTAGAATTTCGATTTAGAATTAGAAATAACTAACTATACTATAGAGTGGAGTTAAGTTTGATTGTTCGAAATCTGAATAATTCCAACTTTTTGTCTAATTGATTGAATAGCTAAAAAACTATTTATTTAATAATTGTTATAATGTTTAAATCTATTTCCTCCTTAAAAATCACTTTTTGTTGATATTCTTATTATTTTCTTATAATAAATTTCAATACGAATGGCAAATTTCGAGTTACGCCCTTAATTAGAGGATTATTCTCAAGTTTAGCGTTACACTGAAAAATTACTTAAAGATTTACTCTCAAATTTTGAAGAATCTTTATGTCAACATTTCTTGAGGTGCCTTCCGCCCCACCCCCAACCCCCTACCCAACCCGATCCTGATGGAAGCACCCGCGTCCCTCCCACCCCCTCATGAAAATCCTGGATTCGCCCCTGTGCTCTACAAACATTTCCCCTAAGAGGTTAAAGGAAAAACAACATCAACTTCTTGAAAGACTTACTTATTTGCTTACTCTATGGCATTAGAGAATTATTGCGTTTAAACTTAAGTAGTATCTCTTTACAACTGAAGCTTACAAAATTGTATTAATATATTTGCCAATATCTCCGAAACTATTGGTTTTATAAAAAGAGATTTCAAATTAAAAAAATGTTTTTTAATAGTACTAAAATTTTACAATGATAAGTTATTTGATATCTTAAAAAGTTGCGGAGATATAGAAATTTTTGCTTCTGTAAAGAACCCTAGAAGTCATTTTCATGTTTATAATCTTAATCAACGCCTAATTACGAATTTTAATCACAATCGTTATAGCCGATTTTGAGAAATTTGATTTTTTTTCTGAGTTCACCATTTAGTAAACTGCTCTTAATTTTAGGGTTAGACAGACACACAGACAGACGGCGTTGCAAAAACCATTTTTAGGGTTCAGGGGGTCATGAAACGTCGACATCCATTAACATCTTAGGTTTTTTTTTTGATGGACGTAATACTTTACCTTAAACTGTTAGAAAAGTTAAAAATATATATATATATGCGTATAGCTTGAAAACTCTTGGTTTTATAAAAAATATTTCATGTAAAAGAAGTTTATTATAAATATATCTACATGTATGCAATGATAAGTAATTGCATATCTCAAAGAATTACGGAGATAAAATTAAAAATTAGAATTTACGCATCAGACTGGAACCCTTTAAGTCATTATGACGAAAAATTAAGAGTAACCATTTGGTTTGTAATATTGATCAAAGCTTAGAAATGAAATTTAATCAAAGTCTTTAAAGCCGATTTTGATAAAATCAATTCTTTCTCTTTCCGCCCATAAGAAAACTAGGCCTACCCTTAATTTTAGGGTTGGATATCCAAATCCAAATATTCCTTGGGGTAAACCTATGAAAACCCTATATACCAAGTCTTAGCCCAATTGGTAAAATAGTTTAGGCTCTAGCCCGAGGTACAGACTGAAACAGACGGTATTGCGAAAACCACTTTTTAGGGTTCCGGGGGTCATGAGACGTCGACATCTATCAAAATATCGAGATCAATTTTTTTTTTACGATCACAATACTTGCTCTACCTGTAAAGTAGCAAGAAAGTAAAAAATATTGATATTGGCTCCCCAAGGGTCAACACTTTGTATTAAAATGGTGACTTCCGGTTCAAAATTTTCTATATTTTATTAGGGGTTGCACATCTTATGGTTATTGCATTGCTATTAAATTCTTCATTTATGAATTTTGACCAATAAAATAGGTAAATATTGATTATTTAATTTAAAATGATAGAGATAGTTCATTGCTGTACAAACATTTCCCCTAAGAGGTTGAAAGAAAGAGAACATACACTTTTTGAGAGACTTACTCATTTCTTACTTTATGGCATTATAGAATTATTGCGCTAAGACTTAAGTAGTATCTCTTTACAACTAAAGCGCATAAGATTGTATTAATATATTTGTCAATATCTCACAAACTGTTGGTTTTATAAAAAATATAGCATATACAAGTTTTTTATTTTTAATAGTAGTAAAATTTTACAATGATAAGTTATTTCATACCTCAAATAGTTGTGGAAATATAAAATTTTTCGTTTCTGTAAAGTACCCTAAATTTCATTTTCATGGGAAAATGAAAATAGCCTGTTTATTTATAATCTTAATTAACACCTAGATACGAATTTTAATCTAAATCGTTTGAGCCAATTTTGGAAAAATACATTTTTTCTCTTTTCGCTTTTTATTAAACTACTATTAATTTTGAGTTTAGAAAGACATACAGACAAACGGCATTGCAAAGACCACTTTTTAGGGTTCGGGGGGTCATGCATGAGACGTCGACGTCCATCAACATTTCAGGTTAGATTATTTTTACGGTCGCAATACTTTACCTTTAGTGTTCGAAAAGTTAAGATATATATATATATATATGTTTTATAAAAATTTGTTGCGAATAAAATATTTGTATTATAAATCAATCTACATATTTGCTACGATAATTAATTTAATATCTCAAATAGTTTCGGAGATATGAAAAAAAAAAGAGAATTTATGCATCAGACCGGAGCCCTTAAAGTCATTTTGCCAAAATATTGAGAGAAGCCATTTTGTTTAAAATATTTATAAATGTTTTTAAATGAAATTCAAACAAAATCGTTAGAGCCGATTTTGAGAAAATCGACTTTTTCTCTTTTTGCCCTTCATTAAACTACTCTTAATTCTAGGGTTGGATATCCAATTCCAAAAACCCCTCGGGGAAACCCTATAAAAACCCTAGATACCAAGTTTTAGCCCGATCGGAAACATAGTTTAGACTCTAGTCGTAGGTACAGACAGACAGACAGACAGACAGACGGAAATTCAAAAACAACTTTTTCTGATTCTGGGAAGTCATGAAACGTCGAGATTCATCAAAATCTCGAGTTCGATATTTTTGACGATCACAATACTTTCTCTACCTGTAAGATAGCGAGAAAGTAAAAAGTTGTTTGGCGAATAAGAATTATTAAGAATGTTTCTTATTCGACCAAGTCGTTCAGAATATTATGTGAACAACATTGCCCTTGTGAGGTTTGAAAGTTTTGTATAATTTGGTTCTCACTAATTAAATACTATTAGTATTACTTATCAGGCTATCAAATATATGAAAATACATATTTTTCAAAATTTGTCTTACCTCTCTCTGGCTGAAGGTTCAAAAAGTGTATTTCAATTTCAGCAGGGGTGTTTTGTCATAATAAATTCACTCATGAAATTTTCGGCAGACATTTTAATGTAGCAGTGATGTCAAGTCACGTTAAAGTCATTCTACGTACCTTCGACAACAATGCCAGTGCAGCAGGGGTGTCATGTCATATTAAATTCACTCTACCAACTTTCAACTGCTATCTTAGTGTAGAAGAGATATTAATTAGTATTAAAGTTACTAACAACTTTCAGCAGCCATGTCAGTGTAGCAGCAGCGTCAGGTCATATTTAAATTCCTATACCAACTTTCAGCAGCAATGTTACTGTCGTAGCAATGTCACGTCATTTTAAAATCCCTCTACCTACTTTCAGTAGAAATGTCAGTGTTGCAGCGGCGTCATGTCATATAAAAATCCCTCTTATCTACTTCCAGTAAAAATGTCAGTGTTTCAGAGATGTCATGTCATATAAAAATCACTCTACCAACGGCAAGTAGAAAAATGTCAGCCCACCAGTAACAAAGTCATGCTCACGAGACAATGCTCATCTGTTACGGTAGTCACTTTCTTTTGGTGACAATCATTACTTAATAATAGCACAAAGCAGGAAGAAAACATCGGCCTCAAAGCTGTCATATTGTCACAACAGCCTCTATTCTACAACCAACTTACACGGACATTTAACAAATGACGAAAGTCGTAAATTTTTACTAACAAAATTAAACTATAAAAAACTCCATACCAATGTAACCGAGAATTGAATGAAAAGTACATGTTTAGAGGAACCTTGTTTTATTTAGATTTCTATAGGTTCCTCTAAATTCTACCATACTCAATCCTACTCCATTAGTGTGATTAAAATTAAAAAGTACCCGCATTCACGTGAAAGAAGATAAAAAAAACCTTAGTACAGCTGACAGATTCAAATCCCGACTTCCAAGTCAAGATTAGACCAGACAAGACTATACTGATACCTTTGTCTGCGTGCTCCATTGATGAGGGTGTCAATATATAAATTCAAGATGGTATGTTTTTTCATCTAAAAATAATTGTATGTATGTTAAATATAAGATAAGAACGGGTATTAAAATGACCATGTTTTTCTCAGCATTTTCTGACACAATCACTTTAAAATCACTTATGTAATTCCAGATATGGTCGCTTCCATTCAAATGGAACATAATAGTAATATTTTATTATATTCACATTACTGGACGGTGAGAAATAATGACCCAATTTGGTGGCCCCATGGTCTAAGGCACTACTCTTGAAATAAACTATACTACCGATAACGGTGATGATCGTGGTTTGATCCTGGCCGGGTGTACTGAGGTTGTTTTGTTTTTTTCCTAAATGCTTTTTCAATCTTTGTACACACGTAAATACGAGTACGCTTCCTCCAAGATTCAACCTTCCTCATCCCTAGCCCATTAGAGTAACTAGTACATAAGCGTATAACCCGAACGGGTAGTAAGACACGGTTCTAAAAAAAAAAGATAGCAAATTATTATCAATGTTGACCGCAAAAATATGTTTGTAATTTCTAAAAGGTGCTTTAAATGTCCTTTCGTAAGAAAATCAAGGCTAGGCCTATATGTTTAGATTTTTTGGTAAAATATAAAATTCCACTGCCTTTGTTTTGGTTTTGTTTCCCGTAATAAATCTAAAACAATAACAGTATATTTATTTTGTCTGACAAAAATACACGGAAGTCCATGTGTCTTCCCCCCTACCCCCTGATGCTTCACCGCCACCCAAGTCTTCTACATCGTTGAGGAAGAAACAATACGAATTCTTCCAGAGTGAAACCTGTAGTGTCTCGGAGACGAAGATGCGCCTGGTAGCATCTCCAACAGTCTCTACCATCTTCCCTGGTACAATACCGACATGTACAACTTTTGTGTCACGTGACAGGGGGAGGTGGTTGACTTAAGTACCTGCTGTTTCCTTGAGAAACACATCACTTCCAGTAAGAAGGTTCGGCTGACAAGTTGGATTTGAATACAGTAGTTTTTGTTTTACTTATCATTTCATCATATTATTAATAGAGTGGTCCACTTCTAATTGGCAAATTGCGAAACGCCTATTTCTTTAAATATTGTGAATGAGTGTTTTTTTTACTGTTTGCTTTTATTTCCTGTTTTGATCACGTAACTAAATTTTTGAGTAGGAAGTAATTGTCCTGAAGAACTACACATATTTGGTAAGGTGTTAGTTTTTTTGTAACTGTGCCGTAGGTTTGCATAAACTTAAAATAAACTTAAAGATTAATTTATTTTCTTGTGAATATCGAGCAATTAATGTGATCATAAAGTTGTTTATAAAATTTTTTTAAAATGTTTTCTATTTAGCTTTGAGATTCTCTTTTATTATACATTTTATTATACATGCCTTCTTCACTATTATTTATAATTTTTATAGCTTTTTTTATGTGCATTTTAAAATACTACCATGACTTACAAACTAACAACATAGGACAGTACACCTTTAGTAGGTTTTAGGTACAAATAAACGTTTAGAAAATACAACAATCTTGTTGTGTGGTCAACACTCATATTATTCTACTACATTATTAGTCGGCTACTATTTTATATGTATTAATGACACCACCAGAACACATTACTTGACATATGAATACATATATAAATATATAGCCTGTTTTATATATATATNTATATATATATATATATATATATATATATATATATAGCCTATTAGAACCACGTCTTACTATCCTTTCGGTTTATACGCTTATGTACTAATTACGGTAATGGTATTATGGATTAGGGAGGTTATATTTAGAGGAAGTATACCCGTATTTGTGTGGAGGGAGAATGGAAAAACCACCCTCTGTACACCCGACCGAGATTAGAAACTCAATCTCCCCGTCATTGGCAGTCTAGTCTACCTTAGACCATGTGGCCACCTAAGCGGGTGTATGAATATAGTAAAATTGTTTTCTTCTTATCAAACTAAGTGTGCTCAGCCATAATAATATTTGCCAGTTAAATAGTAGGATGAACCAGGTTCCTATAATCTTGCAGTCGACTCCTTTAATCACTTAGCCATTTGGGGGTTTGATACTTCTAGGCATAGCTTTGTATATCAAGATGAATTAAATAGCTAAGCTATTATATTTGTTAGTTACGGTTATAGCCGCATATATATATATTCTTTAAATTGAAAACTGACACCTGCACATAGGAATCGAACTCGGTACCTTTAGATTAGTATGCCAATACCCTAACCACTGAGCTATCAAGTTTACTCCTCAGTGGCGTATCTAGAATTTTACTTTGGGGAGTCATTCAATCAAGGCTATAACTGGAAGAAATTTTGAAAGTAAGAGTGGCTGGGGAGCAAATCCTTAACCACACGATACCGAGAAAATGTATGAATATTAAATGCCTTACAAGCTACTTGAAATTGTTTAGTAGTAATTAAGGGCATCAATTAAAATTATATAGGTAACCTTGCATATAATGTAGCTAAGCTATTACTTGTTTTGGTTTTTTTCCAATTGGTAATTTGTATGAATTATGTCTAACGGTAAACCTTTTTAATGTCAGGCTTAAGTCGTAAGCCTTATCTTTAAAATGTAGCCTAACTACACATCTTGAGCGCATGGGGGTAAAATGCCCAGTTTCCATATAAAAGAAAAATATCTCATTGGCCAAAAAGTTATCAAATCTACTTTAATGTATTCGCTATCCAACCAATGGTTCTGCATCTGTAACTTTTGAGAGATGGGGTCAATTTTTGACACCTGTATAGCAAATGTCAATGTTTTGTTTTTCGCCGCCTCTCAATGCCCGCTTAGAGCTCATAGTTTAAGTGTAAGATCGATAATCCTAGTCCATGAAAACCAATCTAATGGCGGATTAATGGGGTTGTAGGGTTTTCGGAAGTACTGTACATAACAAATTGATAGTCTTTGCTCAGATCAGATTTTAACCAAACAAATATTATAAAAATCTATTGTAAAATTTTGGACGGGAATTGGTTAATTTTAGTTGGTTTTATTGCAAGAGGATATTTTGTACATTTCATCCTCTGTTAATATATTCAATGTAAGCTATTGCACTACATGTTGAATTGTTATATTTAAGACCGTTGGATGCTTGTATTGCCAAAAACTTGTAGAAAAACTAAAAATAAATACATTAGCTCGCAGAAATGATATTTATGTGTTTCCTGTGCGAGACATAGAGTCGAAATAAAAAAAGCATGATGGACCACAAACACTACTGACTATGAGGACCCAGCGTGGGAAGAGTAAACTTGTCGGATTACTGGGCGTGAGAATGTAAGAAACGTCGGATTATTGGGCGTGTTGAGCTATCGAACATCGGATTATAGCACTTATACTGTAAATTATAGAGTGAATCCACTCATATTGCGTAGAGGGAGAAAAGAAAACCATTTAGGAAGAAAGCTCAGAAACTGGCAAATCAGACTAAATGAGCTTGACATTTAGACTGCGTGTCACCGACGTGGGTTTTGTCAATAATTGGGTACGCTCAATTAATTATTCCCGTTGTGTTTAAAAGTTTTTTAATGCTTAAGTTTCAACACACGAGTTATCTGAGGGCTTAGTCTATGGATAAGTATGAGAAGTGGGTATAGACAGTGTCACCGGGACATATCACAGTGGGCCGGTGTTATTTGGGCGGCCACAACTACTTTAAATCAATATTTCCAGTGAATAAGTTTGTGGGTGCCTAAAACACATCATATTTGAAGACATACGATGGCAACCATTCCGTTTGTTGTTTCTTGGTGTTATTTATAGACAATATTTTAAAACAAACTTAAAATCATTTTTGTTTGGTTAATACTGACTGTTATTATTAACTTTGTAATTTTACTAAATTAAATAAATAAAAAATAGACTTGATTGTCTAAAAATGTATAAGCTTTTTTTTTATTCGTGTCACTAGAAAGTAGAAGCTGATGTTTTAAGTTGACAAAATAGTGACGTTTTTTACCCACTTCGGTGGCCACGTGGTCTAACGCGCTACTCTTGCAGTAGACTAGACTACCGATGAAGGGGAGATCAAGGTTCGAATTTTGGTAGGGTGTAGTGAGGATGGTTTTACAAAAATGCGTTTCCACTCCTCATCTACGCAAATGAGGATACACTTCCTCTAAATATAACCTACCTAATCCCTAAAGCCATTAGCGCAATTAGTAGATAGGCGTATAACCCAAGCGGGTAATAAAACACGGTGCTAATTTTTTTTAATAACGTCGTTATCATCGATAATGTAGTTGAAAAGGCGTAGGGAATAAATTTACTAATAATAAAGCAATAAATTCTTCCCTTCACCACTTAAGCACAAGTTAATACTGAAATATAGCTTCAGTAGTATTCATGAAAGTATGTTGTAGTCCCAGAGCCGTACGGAACCCACCAATACACCTCTGATAACACTAACAATTTGATAGGAATTGCACCAGAGATAGCTTGAAGACCGAATGTGTAGACCTCTGACCCAACCGAGAATAGAACCTCGACCTTACCGTCACCAGCAACACAGTTTATTACAAAAATGTCACTTTCTTAGATCATTTTACAACAGACAAAGGTTTTTAAATATTTTCCCGGCGGCGGCCATTCTTTACTGTTTTATGATGTTTAAAAATTATTAGACACGTCTGAGTATTAGAAAATGGTAGCTTTCATATTTTCAAATTGACGCTTATTAGATGAAAAGAAGTATTAAAACCCATAGGATAGAAATTTGATTAAATGTATCATACACACTCAAAGCTAATAAAGTACATATTTCTTACCAAAAATCTTAATTATTCGCGTTCAGTGTAACTTGGACTATAAAATGGTTTTAATGAAAATGTTTGGTGTAATTAAGAGCCAGTCTAACCTGAACCTGAAAATGAGATACAATACTATGCACGAACCAGAAAACGTATCAAAGTGTAATTTTTTGCATTCTTAAATTTACAACAACGAAATTGGGATACCGTAAGATTTTTCATTACAAAATAATTATTTTTCAATTATTTTTTTGTATTCTTTAGAATATGATAAAACGGTCTCACTCGTTTCAACTCCACTCTTTTTTTTTAAATAGATCTAGCCTTGGGAGAATGTGGGTTCTTAAAAATATTATCATGCCTTGAAAAATAAGTCAACCTTCGTAAAAAAAATGGAAATTTATAAAATCACCCCCCAAAAATATTTTTTTACAGGGTCTGCAATGTTTACCACATTTTCTGTTCTACTGTTGGCGGTTGGCATAGAAGGATCTTACAGCAATGCTCCCAGGTATGTCGTAGTGAAAATGTCATAGGACCATTAATTATATTTCAGATATAAATACATCCATTTCATTCTGCTTACTTCAGTATAATTAATTCATCAGTAAAAGTGTAATTTATTATAATATAGTGTATTCATTATAGTAGTGAAGGAGTCAGGGACACCAGCACTGGTGAGCATGTGGACACAGGCATCAGAATAATCTTATCTAGTTTTAACTGGGACGATATCAAGGTTCGGATCCTGGGCTACACGATTTGTAAAGATTTGTGTAATTTAACGTGTTAGTTAATTTAAATTGTGGTTAGTGATCAATTAATTATTGGAAAATATGTAGGCCAACTTAATTAGTATTTAGTGATATTAATTACCGTTTCACCCGAACGAGTAGTAAAACGTGGTGCTAAAAATAATGATATTACCTAAACCACACATAAGCATTTATATTGGAATGTGCTTAGAAAAAGTTAACATCTTCAGCAAGAAAGGGGGTGAAGGTGAGGGGAAGATATCCCAGGTTTTGAACCTATTATAAGCCACTGGTTGAAACTGTCCTTAAGAGAGTCGCGTCATCTACTCAAGTTAACTAACCTCCTACTGCAGTATTTATTATGAGAAAGACAATTCTGAAGTTTCAAATCCACTAAATAAACCTCAATAATCTTAGAATGTTTTGTTGAAACCTGTTAAAACATGACTTTGTTTGTGGATGTTTATATCTGTGTTTCTAACCATTCATTTTGATTTCAAAACAGCGACATTTTTCGTGAAAAAACGTTAGACTTGAGCTTTTCATTATTTTTCTAAAGTATAAAACTTTAAACGTAAGTTCTATACATTTTATAGAACATGTTGATACCTCTCACCTTCATTTTGGCGTGAGCCAAATTTTAAAATAACAAACCCCTTTTAAAATAAAACAGGATTTATAGAACGTCTGCACCACGTTTAAGTTCTCTAGTAGACGGCCACCTTAATAATTGTAGATGTATCTGGGATAAGCCTGTATGTTATAAATTAATAACCGTGGTATGTCTGCCACCTTCCAAGAATCTTCCACTTCGGTCCACGTATTATTTTTGTAAATACCGGAACAGTAGTTTTAATTTCCATGAGTCTGTCTCTGTCTATGCAGGTACCAGCTGACGCACGAGCAGTCCAAACCTGGCAACTCGCACAGCACAGAAATGTATCAAGGAAACAGAACAAGGGAAGGACGTATATTCAGTTTCAACACAGACGAAAACGAGATAAGGGTAAATAAAATATTTATTTTGCACTTAGAAAAAAAAGTTGTTTAAAATTGTCTTTATTATCAACTAGCAATCCCCCCTCCGCTCCCCCCAAATGGAGCCCGATTTCATTTTGAAACGTTATCTCTGAAACATAATTCTAAACCAGATTTAAAAATATTTTCTTCAAAATTTTGCTAAAAAATAACCTAGTTAAGAAACTAGTTAAAAATTTAAAAATCCGGCTGTGAGGTGCATTCCATCAACCCATGTTAAAAATTTCAGATCTCTGTGTGCCGTAGATTTGGCTGGAAATCGCAGACAAACAAACCAACTCACATAAACACTTCCTTTTATTATTATAGATAGATTCCCCGTTTTGACTGTACCTATAGTTAGTGTCTTTAAAAATTTGGTTGGCAAATTACTATTAAAAAAACCTTTGAGTTGTTTGACGCTAAAAAAAAATTAATAATAAGGCGTGCTTTCACGGTTGACTTTAGGCATTTTTTCGCGGTTGACCTGATGTCAATATTTACGACTAAAGCGTTTTCGCGCTACCGGTTTTCACCAATTTTAAAACAGCATAGATTTAAACGAGTATAACTTCTTAGGCAATGGATTTTAACAGTTATATGTAAATTATAATGGACAGTAATTACTAGCTAGAAATATATGACAGTAAGTAGGTACTTTAAAACCGTTTAGTTATGGGATAAAAGAAAGGTGGTATTATATGATCTTGGCCTTTTTACTCTTACAACGTATTTCATGTTATCTGTGAGTTATCTTTGGGAAGATATGTTTGGCTTGAAATGTTGTGTAAATATTAGGACTAGTCAAAATAAGCTCCAATATAACTGAGAATAAAGTTAACAAGTTCATTTTCTGTTGATATACAGGACATGTAAGTTTATATAAATTAACCTAACAGTTGTTGTATCTACTCTACCCCAAACCACCATTTATGTTTACTAAAAACAACTCAAAGTCGTTTCCTCGCTCCATCTTGGTCATAATTACTTGGTCGATAACACTCGATACCAAGTCAATCGCCAAAACTCGCCTATTGGTAAACACAAGTCTTCGCTTGAAGCACGCCATTTTTATAATTGATTTTTTTTTTTAGTTCCTCTAGCTAGTAATATCCAGGTAAAGGTTAACCAACAATCAAATATCCCTGTTTATCAATTATATTATCACCTAACCTATCCTAAATTAGCTTTCATTAATTTGGTGGTGACCTGGCGGTCTAGGGGTAAGGTGTCAGACTTCTGTGCTGGGGATCCGGGGTTCAATCCTCGGTCCCGGCACAGATTTATCTGATTGCCAAACCCTTCCTTCACCTCTGATAAGACGTGTATTAATCACAGCTTGTGAATGTGAGGAATGCCAGGCCTCCACCGTGGTTCGGATCCCACGTTAAACTGTAGGTCCTCCATTTCATCTCACAATCACCCTACCATTACACATTAGCGTAAGTGCGTATAACTCGAACGGGTAGTAAGACGCAGTGATAATAATAATAATAATAATAATGATGATGATGATAATGATAATAATAAATTTGGCTTTTTCAAAACCACCTCAACCCAACTTAGTTTAACAAGAATCCGTTTGAAACAACCCAGATTACACCCAGGGGTGTACTGGCATGTAAAAAGTGACCATGGACTACAAAATATGAAAGCTCTTGATATACATTCGTTGACCTCGGTGTTATTGGGGTAAAGTGCTCGCCCCCGGATCAAATGTTCGTGGGTTCAAACACAGCCAGGGTTGATTAATTTTTTTTAAGTGATAAAAATGTGTAGCACAACTTTATTTGGAGGGAAAGTAAAGCCGTTGGTCTCATGCCGATTGTGGCATGTAAAACAACCCTGAGAGTTATGGGAAAATAGCTTTCCAGGCAAAATTGGTAGCCCCTTTCATTCTCACTCATAGAAATTCTCGTGTGCTGGTATAATCAGTCGGTACAGAGAGTGCATGTTAAATATCCCAAATATATAAAATAAATAAATATACATTCAGAAATTCCACTGAAATTATGTTTCAGTGTAAGTTCAAATGGAGTATTGATATTGTATTAATAATATATTTAATCCCAAGACAATTTCAACTACTTTATAAATGATTGTTTCGCTATTCAGTTCACTTAAAACATCAACTTGTACTTTCTACTGACATAAAAAAAATGCTTATGTATCGTTAAACATTAGCTGGGAGTGTAGTTTTTATATATTTAGTTTGTTAAATTACTATCATGGAGCTACTACTTGTGTACAGAACAAATATAGAAACAGTCAGTACACAATAAATATTACTTTTACGCTTGGTTTGACCCGCTTCGGTGGCGTAGTTAGCTAACGCGCTAGTTTCGTATTGAGCTCGACTCCCGAGGGCGGGGAGATCGAGGTTCGAAACTCGGTCGGGTGAACTGGGCGGTGGTTTTCCCTAAATGATTTTCCACTCAACCTCCACGCAAATGCGGGTTCACCTCCTCTAAATTCAACCTTCCCAATTCCTAATCCATTAGCGCTATTAGTACTTAATCGTAAAACCCTAACGGGTAGTAAGACGCGGTGCTAAATAAATACATTTGGTTTAAGAAACAGTTTACAACCAACACCAAGAAACAACAAACTGGATGGTTTATTTAATGTCATCGTATACCCTTAAAAATTATGCATTCTGAGTAAGCTCAGACTTACTCACGGGAACTTTTGATTACAACCTAAAAAAGCGTTTATTTTGAATTGAATGAACAGCTTTATTTAAGTTTAGAACAGTTGCCTCAGCCCAAATCAAACCGGCCCAACGGAATATCTCCTGCTGTCCCAGCGGCCCAATCCACCTCTGATTACACCTTACATCTCCAGCTAGAATTCAGCACAGTCGGTAGCATGTCTGTCTACTGAGCTAAGGTCCCGGGTTCAATTCCCGGCATGGTCGAAAAATGTATTATTGGTGAAATGTGGGTTTACCCTATCACAGTGATCAATTAATGGCCAGAGACTGGATGTTGTGCCTGTCCCAGTCTTAAGGTAGATTGTAAGGAATTTGAAGCTACGACAGGCCTAACAAACAGGTAGTGTATGGCTTGAATAAAAAACTGACTCAGGCCACAGGCTGTAAACAGTAATGGATGTAAAGTTAATCTCTAGTTAGACCTTGCTTCATGGTCAAGATTTAGGTGGTATTCGTTAGAAAAGATTGTAATTGTTCACTAATGAAATAGTTTTCCATGTTTTGAAAAATACAGCAAAATTGAAAGAAAGAAAACTCATTTTAAAATAGAAAAACTTTTCAACTTATCCTCATAACGAACGCTATTGCCAAGTGGAAAATAAAGCTTACTTCGATGCTGTTTCTGATTTGAGCTTTATCTTGTATCTAATATCACATTTCATTGGCCGTGAACTGGGCTCTTTCCCCCTTTGTTTCAACACGTCTTACTACCCATTCAGGTTATACACCTACGTAATAATAAAGCGATTGGGTAAAAGATGAGTAGGGTTGAATTTAGAGCTGAAGTATACTCACATCTGCGTGAAGGTAGAGGGGAAAACTATTTGGAAAAAAACACAATAAGTACACTCGACTGGAAATCGAACCCTGATCTCCCCGTATTCGGCAGTCTAGTCTATTGCTAGAGTGACACCTTAGACCATGCGGCCACCGAAATGGCTGGGATCTTAACCTTGACCAAGCTTGCATGGTAAACACGACACAATTATTTGCACACAAGTTTTCCCCGAATATTTTTTTACCACCGCGTCTTACTACCCATTCGGGTTATACGCCTATGTACTAATTACACTAAAGGATTAGGGATTGGGAGACTTAATTTAGAGGAAATGCACCAACATTTGCGTTGAGAGATAGATAGAGAGAGTGGAAAACCATTCAGAGAAAACCATCCTCAGTGCATCCAACCGGGATTGAACTCCGAGCTCCCCGTCATAGGCAATCTAGTCCAACACTAGATTAGCGCGTTAGACCACGTACTGCAGACTGTTTACACGGCAGGTAAGATTACACATCTATAGCCCGATTTTAGTAGGAAGAACAGTATATGGTAAATATTTACTAGAGTTATTGAAACAATTTAAATATATTCATACATAAATTCATGTTATCATTATCTAGATGACACTTTTGATAGAAATTATCAATATCTATAAAATAACACAAATAATATAGTGAAATGTAATCAATGTCGGTTGAAAATAAAGCGAAAATGTTTTAATTTTCCAAATTGTTCATTCCAACTAAAATAAGGTTGCACAATATTTTTTCAATACAATGGCTTCTTTGAACTTTATTCGTGGCTGGTCATTTAATTTTTAAATTGTATTTACTATAATAATTTACTTGATCACCCTCAAAAGATATAGATATGAATTACGGATTATTTTATAGTTGTATTATTTTTTTCTTTTTAAAAAGTTGGAAACATTTAAATTTGAGGTTCAATCTCCTTTTATTTTATTTTATATATTTTTTTAGAAAATATTCGGATGTCGTCAAAAAAACTTAAGCATCTAGCAGTCAAGGTTATATCTCAAAAGTTGTACAGTAAAAATGACCAATATAGGACGTGTTCTATTTCATACAAGCTACAAGATATTGCATACAATTAGTTGTGCAAAGTAAATCTAGTGTAATATATTGTGTTCATACGACACAATCTTGTGGCCACATAATTTTGAACAGTAAATAATACCAGGCTTTAAGTAAGGTCCCTTTATTTAACCAAGCGTTTAAGCTTTATTATTTTTAGGATATGCTAACCTAATTCAATTTATAGTATTTTAACCTAAGTTAACAAAGAACCCATAATATTGTCACTTTTAATAATGATTTGAATTGTTATAGCGACTGCCTGTACCAAAATATAAGATGAATCTTAGTAAATATTACATTAAAAACTATACCGTTTAAAATCAGAATGGGTTCTTAAATACCCGCACCGGTGACAGGGATGTCAAGGTTCGAATCTAAGCTGGGTTCACTGGGGGGTGCAATTTATCACTGTGGTTTTTTTTAGCATCCTTTCTCCAAGATATTTTGGATGCATTTATTCTAAGTTACCCCCACTGCAACCCCTTATTAAGTAATTAATAAACTTAGGGCTGGACTTAATTATTTAAAAACATTCATGATTACCATATTTTGAACTAATTAAATATTTTAAATAATTGATACCTACATCGGTTTGAATTGCAGACTAAGATGTTGAACTTCTCTGACCCGGTCGGATGTACTAAGCATGGATTTACATAAATTGTTTGATCACTTTCCATCCACGAAAATGAGTGCACATTTACAAAAAAAAATCTACCTTCCTCATTAGTGCAACTATACGGATATCCTGGACGAGTTGTAATACCCGTTGCACAGAAAACAAAACAATGGAAAGGTTTTTTTTGTATTGTATTTTATATGGGTGCATGCGCCCCTCATTCTTGACCCTTCGTACAATGTGCGTATATGGGCAAATCATAGCCAAGCCTACTAATTTGATTTATTTTATCCCATCATGTCTTGCTACCCATGCGAGCGACACACTTTTTTTTAACAAAGCCAATAGAGTGTGGATCAGTAAGGTAGAACTCAGAGGAAAAATACCCGCATTTGTGTGTAAGAAGTGTGTGAAATATTGAATAGCCGTGAATGTACCTTAACTCTTTTTGTTCCTTCATATAATACTCGCACAAGCACTTATCCTAGCTATAGTGGCGTGTCATAAAGTCTTGTCAGGGTAAGCAGAGTTTGTCTAAACTGTTCACTTCGTTTAACCTCAAAGGTAGAAGCTTACCTTAACTAATTACACTATAGTCAAACTGTAATCAATCAAGGTAATACTACCTTTTAGGGTAAACGGAGTCTACCTGTGACGTATTCTTCCACTTTAAGTTCCCCATTTGACCAATAATTCATAGATTTGGCTTTCCTTTGATACCTAGACAATGAGTGTTCTACTGAATGATGGGAACATTCACAGGAACAGTTTGGACTAACGTTGCTTAACCTGGCTACCCTCCATGATATGCCACTACCTGGCTACCCTCCATGATATGCCACTACCTGGCTACCCTCCATGATATGCCACTACCTGGCTACCCTCCATGATATGCCACTGCCTGGCTACTCTCTTTCAATGTCGATCCTGAAATAAAAGGTTTTTTTAGCACCGCGTCTTGTTACCAGTTTGGGCTTATACACTTATGTACTAATTACGCAAATGGTTTTAGGGATGAGGAAGGTTATATTTATAGGAAGTGTAAAAACCTTTGCATGGAGGGATAGTGGAAAACCATTTTGGCAAAACCAGCCTCAGTACACCCGACCGAGATTCGAACCTCAAGCTCCCAGTCATTGGCAATCTAGTCTACTGCGAGAGTAGCACGTTATACCACTTGGCACCCGCCTCGGTGGCGTAGTTAGCTAACGCGCAAGTTTCGTGTTGAGCTAGACTGCTGAGGACGGGGAGATCGAGGTTCGAAACTCGCTTGGATGAACTTTTTCTTAATGGTTTTCCACTCTACCTTAAGCAAAAGCGGGTTCACTTCCTCTATATTCAACCTTCCTAATTCCTAACCAATTAGAGTAATTAGCACTTAAGCGTATAACCCGAATGGGTAGCAAGACGCGGTGCTAAGTATAGTATTATTATATACCACGTGGCCATCAAAGCGCGTGAAATAAAATATGATCTATTTATTCTAGTTTGGTTTCTATTGTGCATGTGTGTTGTAGATCGAGCTGGGTTTCACGATTCCATTCGTGACGATCCCCTTAGGTAAGAAGAAGTCCACCGGGGGTGGAGGAGACGCCCTCGCGAACGTCAACCTAGGTGCCCTGGCTGCGGGCGGCATCCTCTCCGCCGCTGCACTCGTCTTCATTCCTAAGCTATTCACAGGACTAGCACCTCAAGTCTCGTTCGGCCGCAGTGAGTATACGATCATATTCCCTTATCGCTGTGGCAGAATAACTTGAGTCAGGTTGTTTTTTTTACCCTTTAAAGACGCCTTTCTGCTGTTGCCCATTCCGAACCTACCAGAGCCAGTAATTCCGTCTGGTCTGTAAAGGAATACAAGGCTGATTTTATGTTTGAATACCAAGTCGCGACTCCTAATCTCTTGTTATGATATTTTGTTATACCTAATGGGATGAAACCAAAGAAATTGCTGCTGTAAGTAAATTATTTTTGTGTTTAATATTAGTAAGTTGAATAAGTTGGTGAATGTTAATGCATGTGAATGATAGATCTGGGTCTCGATTATAGGTAGAATAACCTCAAGGAACGATTCAAGGTAATTCTAGGTATAGGTAGGATTTTTTTTCTTGGGATTTGGACAGGTGTGTTTAGGGTATTATGGTGCTTTGTGGGTGAACTATGCCGGTCGTTGTTTGGTCGAGTCCGGGTAGGGTAGGATTAGTTGGCAGAGATTTTTTTTTCTTGGGATTTGATCTGGAGGTGATACATTTCCGTTCATCATCTTGGGCCAACTTCAGCACCAGTATTATTCTAACCCCTTCAAAGACCGACTCTCTCCATCTGTCGAACCCAACCTCTCCGGTGAGGTCGCTTATTTGGATTTAGCTTTATTTTCTGATTTTAGTTGGGTTTGGACTCTTAGCAGCGCTACATGCTAGAGAACAGAGAAACTTTGCTAACGTTTAGATTTAGAAATCCCGAATTATTTATGAAATGCTTTGTTATTTTTAATATCGTTTTCACCAAAATGTAGGCGAAAGTTCTGACAAGTTAAAATTTTTAAGTTTAAAGTGTTTACAAAATGGGTGGTAAATTACATAAAACCCTTTAAAAGAATATTATGATCAAATTTTCTGTTGTGACCCCATCAAAACGTGACTTTATTTGATAGAATAAGGCTGGATATAGGTTTCTAATCTTTTTATTTTTAGTATCAAAAGTACCAATTTTCGCATAAATCATCGTTGGATATTTTTCTAAAATTTAAACTCAAAACTTAAGCTTTTTAACTGGTCAGAAACATGCTGATAATTTTTACCTACATTTTGTTTAGAACTATATTAAAAATATCTTATAACTTCTTAAATAATCCGGGATTGCTAACGTCTGTAACGCGTCTCCCATGCAGGCACCCTTAAGGTAAGTATAATCATGGCTACGATGTATCAAGACTGTTAGGATACAGTCTCGAAACAAACCGAGAACAATGTTCAAAAGTATCTAAATCTAGACTGTTTCGAAACAGTCACAATAATATAGGTGTTCCTTGTATTTCACCCAAAATGGAAAACATGATACAAAGCTGCGCAACATTTTGAAGTGCTTACGTTTTAGGAAATAAGGAACACGTGAAGAGTGACAGCAAATCTATATTGTGTTCTTATTTTGAATAAGCATTCAAAATCATTTGGTGTCATCTTCGTGAAGTTTTTAAATCCAACTCCATATTATAATTAGAAGGTATTAAAAATATTGAGCCTAACACTGATATCTTCCACAAATACCGGTCGCATCCATCAGAGTTTTGGCTTCTTTTTTTAGTACTTTCGAGGCAATATTAAATCACAGGTACAAAATTCCTACAAATGACGTCAGGGACTGGCTCTGATCTAAGCTGGTATGTACACGTGGCAATGTATTCATACTGTATCTAAAATGTTACTATAAACAAAATCTGAATTGTTAGAAAATGTTCAGCACTATTCGAAACATTGTTCCGCAACATTGTATATAAATGTGTACGTTACTTACCTCAGAGTCACATGTTTCAAAAAGTTTTTAGTATTTTCTTCCTTTTTTTAAATTTCGCGTCTCAATAACAAGTTCGCTGTTCTCAAGGAAGCGAACTTGCTACTGTGACGCGAAATCTATTTGATATTTGATAAATTAATTATCGATGATCTGACTTCTGTGTTTTTCTTGGATTTAAGTAAGGATAAGTCCCTATATTTTATAAACATAATTTGTAAGGACATACATAACAGATAAAAATAAAATCAATTCAACTATATTGTGAATGTTAGCCTAAGAATTGTATACTATAAAAATGGGAGTAGGCGGAGACGTTCCATTTGATCCTGGCATGACTTGCGAACTTAAGCTATCGTGTGTTCAGGTGAGGAGGAAGGGGGTGGAGTACTATCCAGACTAGACAACGCCTTGCAAAGGGAGAACATTGACACAGCGGCTTGCTCGCAGAGGGCCATGTGTTGGGTGGTGCAGTCCACTTCGAGCAAGGTCAACCAAGGAACAGCTGGGAGCGTCGACAAGATAGTGGACGGCCTCACAAGGTAACACCCATGGCCGTAAGCCTGGATTTAAGGGAGAGAAACAAGGGTTAACGCCCTAGGACCTCCACAAACTGTTTCACTAAACAAGAAATTCTCTATAGGATATTTTTTATTAAAAAATCGCTTAGATCATTTTTGGACAGAAAATATATTAATAAAATAAAAACATATTTTTATTTTCAAAGTTTTGACATTATTTTCTGTTCCTATCTGTACTAACAAAAACAAACAAAGTATATAGCCCAAGTTAATAAAAACTTAGTTTTAAAACAAATCTAATTTATTGTGATAGTAATATTTCCTTTCGTGCTTAAATAATATTATCAACATTGAGCGTTTAACAGTTAATTTGGTAAAGAAAAGAATGACAATGTCTAAGCTTTGGAAAAAGAAAATCTTTGTTTAATATTAAGGCCTCCAATTTATTTACAGTCCCGAGGCATTTACAGCTTTGGTTGGGTAAATGACTCAGCGTTGTCGGTTGTCGTATAATCCTTATAGTTTGCACAAAATAAAAGTCTACAACTTGGCTGTCCCTCAGGCCCTTGCTGTCCCTACTTTAGATACGTCTGCATTGTTTGTTCCTTGAAAACATATAAGACATGGTTGTTTCGTAGGCCCTTCTTACATCCATTGTTAGCGCCGGGGAAGCTTGCAAAAATATTTTTTTCACTAAGGGGAGGGTTTTACCTAAACAAAACTACTATGTTTACAAAACAAAACTCACCTACCTTGTGACAAGCATAAGCTTCAATTGTACAATTTAACACAAATAAATGTAAGTAAAGATACAAGGTTTAAGTATTTATTATTGAATTTTTAAATTGAAAAAAACTTCACTCCCGAATTACTAAATTTCAACAGACTCGTCACTTCAAATAAATAGTTGTTTGGTTCAAATTGTTTGTTGGCTGCTTGACTGGCTATTTGCTGCAGGGCTACCCAATGTAAGGAGAAGAGAAAGGTAGCACCACTAGCTTCTGAATTTGATGATGTAATTGCTTCCGTCATCCAGTACAAAGCAGCTATATTTTTATACCAAAACAGCCACACATACATCTGTTTTAAATAAGTATCAGAGTAATGACGTTGATTGGTCATTGGTGTGAATTTTAAAAGTTTATTCACTATTTAAAGTTCCAAAATGTGACCTGATTTTAATATCTTAGTTTATATTACATTTATTAGATGTTTGTATGTAATACACTGGCAAGTGTACTGAGTGACGTCACACGGTCGGCCAATCAAATGATACCTTCCTCCATCTGACACTACTTTCTCTTCTTTTTACATTGCCCCCTAGATTGTTTTGTCAACGAACTTTACCATCATTCACACTACCCTATTGCCAAATCGTGCACAAAATAAGCCTAATCATAGAATAAAGTGATGTTTCAAATAATTAAACTAGTACATGGTTTTATTAAAGGTTCATAAATGATTAAAAGTAAAATAGTAAATATTTTTTAAACTGATAAACCTTCACATGGAAACACTATTGAACTAATAATCCATATCTCCCGTTGGTCTACTTTTAAGAGTTTCACACGATATTAATATTTGTCCATAGCATCCCTTGGTTGGAGAACCTGGTAGTGGGGACGCCCGTACAGGAAGCCATTAAGAATGGCCGACAGGACAAAAACTGCAGCCATCTTTATTCCAAGTGCCCGATATCCCAGGAGAAGCTGATGCTGGCTGCAAAGAACTTCATGGCAGGTCTGCCATGATGGAGTAATACTTGCATCGTTTCACGTGCAATCAACCTAGTCAAAGAACATTATGCGTTCAAACATTATTTTTTAATCGTCGTATAGGCCTACTGACTAAAAGGGACATTTACTCTCTAACCTAATAGAATATGATATCTAGATGGAGTCATTCTTACTAAAAAGCATAAATAATGGCTTTGGCTATTTAATTCTAATAGAATAAGACTGTAAGGTTAAGATCCCAAGGGATTGAGTCGATAGAAAGGGTAGAGAATAACGATAAAAAAAACTAAAGGCCGTCCATTCCACGCCTGGTTGGATAATGAACACTGACCCGCGCTAATTTTTGTTATTGCTGAACATAGGCCTACAATATAAAATAGCACAGTTGCTGAAATGTTTTTACTAAACGGAATTTTGTATACAAATTATATTTAACTAAACCATTTAAGTTCTTTTGACTATTTGTCATTGTAATCTTTATACAATTTGTTTGCGAACTTCTTTGTTTGTTATTTCTCGGTTTCCTATGTTTATATTATAGTAGTTATGATATTATAGTTCCAAAAATAAACATTATTGAATGATGCTCAAATAAAACATTTTATCTTATTCGTGATGTTTGTGGTGTATATCTATGTTGTTATTATTGTGCATACAGTAAATGTTGTTTTTAATGATTTAGTTTACAAATTAAAGTTATAAATGGTTGATTTCAGTTGCTCACACTTCGGTAATTTTGCATTATGTACTTTTTTGTGGCGTTTAAATTGATAAATACCTTTGAAATTAGAAGTTTTAATCCAATTTCCCTGTTACTAATCAATGTTATAGATAATCTTGACGGTACAATATATAATAATCTTATTAATATTATAAATGTGAAAGTTTGGATGTTTGGATGTTTGTTACTCAATCACGCCAAAACTGCTGAACGGATTCGAATGAGACTTGGTACGTAGGTAGAGTATGTCCTGGAATAACATATATGACTATTCCCAACCTTTTATTTTAAATTAATTTTACAATACTAATGTTTAAAAAATTTACAATACTAATGTTTAAAAATTTTACAATACTAATGTTTAAACTTTTCGTATATAAGAGATATAAGAGATATATTTTGATTTTAGTTTTACGAGTAAATAGGAATGTGATTATAATTAAAATGTTAAAGTAAAGATAACATAATATGGAAATATTATTTACAGCTAGAGCTGAGAAAAACGCATAGATATTTGGAAAAATATAAAGTTTGATTTATGACCAAAACAGTTTAGTAAAAAATGAAAAGATTTTATCAATTATTGCGGATGAAGCCGCGACGGGTAAAAGCTAGTAATATATAGATTAAATATGTTATTTTTATTTATAGGATATAGGTGAGGTAGTTTGGAGTTAAGTTGTCTAAAAGCGGAAGCCTCTGCTTGGTCACTGTACCTGCATTCGTTCACATCTCCTCACCCATTCACATCCCCCAACCTGTTCATATCACCTCACCCATTCACATCCCCCAACCTGTTCATATCACCTCACCCATTCACATTCCCCAACCTGTTCATATCACCTCACCCATTCACATCCCCCAACCTGTTCATATCACCTCACCCATTCACATCCCCTCACCTGTTCATATCACCTCACCCATTCACATCCCCTCACCCATTCACATCCCCTCACCTGTTCATATCACCTCACCCATTCACATCCCCCAACCTGTTCATATCACCTCACCCATTCACAACCCCTCACCTGTTCACATCCTCTCACCCGTTTACATCTCTTCACCTGTTTATATCACCCTGTGACTTGAATAAAGAGCTATCACCACGCTATATTAAAACCTAGATGACATCATGATGGTCGAAGCTCCTC
Organism: Timema bartmani; assembly: GCA_902151455.1. Taxonomy (NCBI): domain Eukaryota; kingdom Metazoa; phylum Arthropoda; class Insecta; order Phasmatodea; family Timematidae; genus Timema; species Timema bartmani. Next base: position 23,058 of record CABFWB010003571.1, on the reverse strand, counting down.
AACTAAATGAGATCGATTATTTCCTATATAATATTATAATATTTATCGTTCATCAGTTGCCCCCACCCCACCCCCAAGATCCAAAATAGTATTAAAAAGATTCAAATCATTTGAAATAGAACTAAAATGTGTAGCACTGAAATTAGTCAAATGTTTAGGTTACATTTTGAGACAAATCTTATTACTTGATATTCAAAAGGTGTACCATTTTTCACATTAAAATTACTCCTGCAATTCTTAGTTGGAAAAAACACAAAAATAATCAAAACTTTAATACATCGTAAGCAAAACTGTGGAAATATACTATTTTAATTAATATTGTCTTATTTATTGTTTAAAAAACTAATTAGCTAGTTTATAAAGAGCAAATGTTATCCAAATATTTCTATAACTCGAAATAAGTCAGCTTATTTTAGGCACGCTATAACATTTATCCAGCCTTTATGAATCAAAGAGTAGGGGCTTAGTATATAAATTTAGAACATATTACTACGACCAAATACAAGATGAAAAAAATCATTTACAGAACTTACATAGTGAAAATAGTTTGCCTGAACTATTATTTATTCCAAATAGCTTCTAAAGTCATTTGATATTAATACATTTTCTTGGGCTACCTCAAAATTGCATTTTAGCAACGGTATTTATTGTCTGCCTTTCCCACGCCACTGCCACATGCTATCATGTTAAAGTCAATAAAACGTTAGTGATCGACTTGACTGATTTGATTAATGATTACAATTAACAAAGGGGCTATTAACTGCTCAACCTAAGGGTTAGGGATGGTGATCTTTTAGAAGAATTATTACATCCGCATTAGCGTCGATAAATCACTTGTAGGAAGCCCATGCCCCAGTGCATTCCAATTGAGGTTCGAATATCACTTTCTCCTGTCACAAGAAATCCAATATAGTATTAGTTTGGAGCTGAAGACTGCGTGAACACCGGTGTGAGGCTTAGTGCCAGTCAACAAAGTATTTTAATCAACATAATGTACACTTTGTTTAACCTGAAAGGTACAGTCTTATCTTGACAGATTACACTTTGTCCTTATCTTAGAAGCGATACCGAAGGTGGTTTTCCATTAAATGGTTTTCTACTCTCTCCACGAAAATGTGGGTACACTTCCTCTAAATCTAACCTTGCTAATCCCTAACACATTAGTGTAGAAGTACATGTGTGTGTATATAACCCGAACGGTTAGTAAGACGTAGTGCTAATAAAAACGCTATATGATAATCCAAGCTACATTATCATCATAATCATCATCAACTGTTTCCAGCCTGTTGTGGGTCAATTTAGAAAATTGCCTCCATATTCCTCCATTCTTCCACCATTTTCCTCCTTTAATCGCTTCTATTCTTCTCCTCTCACTGGCCCACTTTCTGCTTTCTGCTCCTAACATCTCTTTCTTGGCCTCTCTTGAGGTCTTTTTCCTACATACTTCATTTCCATCATTTTCTTTGGCATCCTCTCCCTCTCCAACCTCGTTACATGCCCATACCATCTCAGTCTAGCTTCCTCTACTCTCATGTACTCCAACATCCTCGTTACATGCCCATACCATCTCAGTCTTGCTTCCTCTACTCTCATGTACTCCCTGTATCCCCACTCTTTCACGGATAACTTCATTCCTAATCCCATCTCTCCTCTTGACAGCTAGCATGCTCCTCGTGATTCTTTTAATTTCTTATTGTATTAATTTTAATTATTGATAAATTCGACTGATTGAACCTTCAAGAGTGTCGATGATTGCCTCCTAAATTAAAATATACAATGTTGGTATTGTTTTTACTGGTGCGCGCATGCGTATACACCCTGCTGCTACCGCTACAACCTGGCTAGTGGCTACAACGTTCAACATTTGTTAAATAATGGCGGCTAAACGAGTGCGAGGAAACATATGGCGTCACGTAGGCGTAGAAGCTAAGATGTCTTGCAAGTACTAATTTTGGTGTCTGCTAAAATGTGGTCAATATTTGGGTAAAACATTTACAAAATTTCATTTATTGTACTCACATTTTGATACCTAATTTGTTCTTATATAAATATAACTCTACAAATAGTTTGTCAGTTTATTTAAAGTGTGAATTAAATCTTCTAACTTTATATAGTTATATCCCGCGCCTGTGCTTACTAAACACGTGAACCAATATTTTAACCTAAAAACAGATTCTGATAGTTGAAACCTCATTAAAAACAACGCATCGCTATGGCAATAACCATTTTAACTTTCAGATCAATTCTATAAGATACTTAAACCTCCCGATAAAAATGGGATGGATAAATAAATACATCTTATCTGGCAGATAAATGCTATCTTGGAGTCATAAGACACACTTTTAACTTATTCACTATATAGAAATATTTATCTACCAGATTAATATTTATCCAGGAGTCATAAGACCTACCATAAGAGGTGCGGACTCACTGTACTACTTTCAAATTTCAGCGTACGTGTGAATTCAGCTTTACTTCGGCACAACACTATTAAAAGGTTGCTGACCTACAGAATAGTCTAACGATGACCATTATGTGACACTCAAATGTCGAGAACGTCAAAATTCCTATTAAAAAACCCAGGTTGTTTCACAGGTTTCAATGCACGATTAAAAATGGTACAAAGACACGGGAAATAAGACTGTAACCTTAAGATTAGTGCGCCATCACCAACGCTCTTAAGTAAATGGTTATGAGTAGTGGAACTAGAGTTTACCAATATAATATGTAATTGTATTTGTCCTAACCTATCTTTTGCGTTGGAGTTGGCCTCATTTTGGAGAAATTGTGTTGATGATCTCTCTTTTGCCCAAGCAACAAACATTATGGACCGTCCGCGTTGCAAGCATCCACCCCCTGAAAGGAAAAAAACATTATGTTGCATCAGGTTTAGTTTGGTGCACCCTGTTTTTTGTGGAAAGCCCCCTTTCGACCACCAACATTGATTAATAGTCTCTAATAATTGACATTCTATAAACATGTCTTATTTAATGTATTAATTATAAAGTTAATCTAAATAATAGTTATCAAAAACTTCCAATAATACTTCCTAATGGATTACTGTGTAACTTCTCCATTAATTAAACGGGCTAAAATATGTAAATGCAATTATAATATATGTTTCCCATCATTGTGGCTATGCTTCCGACACAAGCTCAGTTGGTAGCGTGTCTGTCCGCTGAGCAAAGGGTCCCAGGTTCAATTCCCGGTACAGCCGAAAAATGTATCGTTGATGAAATGTGTGTTTACCCTTTCAAAGTGATGAATTAACAGCCTGGGACTGAATCTTGTGTCTGTCCTAGTCTTTAGTTAGATTATAAGGCATATAAAGCTAGCAAGCTGGTAGTGGAAAATATATGGCTTGAATAAAAAAACTAACCCAGGCCACAGGCCTGAAACATTTGAATAAGATGGCATAGCGTAATCGGGTAAAGTAAGAGTATCAATGTGGACAGATTGTAGGCTCAGTTTACCCTAAAAGATGGCAGGCTTACCTTGATATATTGCACTATGGTCTAGCTTATAACATAGGTTTATATTATAATCCGTAAAAGTAAATGGAGTGTGCATTTAATAGTTAAATAATTTGATAGTGTTTGATAAATATAAAACTATCCATACCCCAGGAGCGGATTCACGGTGATGGGGGTGTGGGGGTCAAAGTGGATAGGAGGAAATTCTTCCCTCCCCCAAACAGTCAGACGATGGACGAAAAAATTGGGATCCAGCCTAAATAAACACACCTGAGTGGATCAACGAAAAAGTCGGCATGAAATTAGCCAGGCGAACGTTAGCAGGAAAATTCAGATTGATGTATTGCAATTAATATTGTTAAGGGTAACTGGTTGTGTAATCGTTGCATCTAATCAAAAGATGCCTAACGACAACTATGTTGGAAAGCAGACTTGTTGGCTTGGCTCTTTTGCATGTACACTATGATATCATCTTAGACCCATAACAAGTAATTGAGAGATTTGTCAAAACTAACAAACACAGAATGGTCTTGTAAATAACAGCTTGTAACATACATTTAAGAAATATTATAATAAGGTTACTATAAAATTAATGATGATTTGTTTAATTTAAATTTACATTTATTTCTATCTTATATCCGGGAGTCCAAGATTACCCTAAAACGCTCCATTTGAGAGTTAAATTTGAATGTTAAAAAAATCAGGGAGAGGGGTATTCCATATTTCTTACCCAAACCCCCGGTAAAAATCCCCTTCCTCAATTGTTCCCAGAATCAGCCCTTGCAATACCCGCACCAGTGACAATGGTTTGCCAGTGACGGGAAGTTGGGGATATAGCCGTGGTTGGGTGTTTTTGAGAGTGTTTTTTCCCCTAAACTGTTTCTCACCCTCCCTTTAAGAATTCGTGGGGTACATCTGCTCTACATTCTACCTTCCTCATCCCTATAACCAGTAGTGTGATTAAATGTGAGTCACCCTGGATGAATAGTAATACGCGGAGCAACAACAACCACAACGTGTCTCACGTCTGCCTTAGACAGCGAAGTAAAAGGGCAGTTGGTCAGGTATCAACTCACCGATTGCTTCCACCTGGCGAGGTTAGCCAAATCATCCTCCTGCACCACGGCGTCACACATCAAGGCGGGACACATTAACTCGTCGACCTGTTCCGGGGATGAAGAGAACATCTGAGGTGACTTGGCGTACGAGCGTCGCGGCGTCCTCTCTTGCTTCACGACACCTGGATTCCTCCGTCGTCAACTCTCCACGGAGGTTCGTGCTCATTATCTGCGGAGTGTAAGAAGGGGAGAAGAATGTATCAACCCTTACAGGTTCAGCCACGGGCAAAGACCGTCGTCTACCCCCACTCTGGTAAGCACACGAACTAAGCGGTCAGTCTAATTTAGTCTGGTTGGCCAGTGACTGGTTGGTTGAGATTTGTATCTCGGCAGGAGGTTGCCTGGAGTGGATTTTCTTTGATTGGTTTTCCCACTCTCTCCACGTAAATGTGGCCACATTTCCTTTAAATTGTATCTTACCCACCTCTATTGAAGTTAGTGTAAGCAGGCGCAGGGGTAGTTAAAGATGACTAATTTGTTGTGGCATTTATTGTTTAAAGGTTTTGGTCCAAATCCAGATGAGAGTAAAGTTTGTCAGTAGGGATAAATTAGATGAGGTATTCGCAGTTTTAATTCACCAAAGGTACAGTCCCTACCGGATGATATTCTTCATAGAACTTACGTTAAGCAACTTAAACATTCTTGGGTGGTTGAGCTGGGGACGATTTCCTCAACTACAAAATAATTTCCTGTCTGTGCTTTACAGTAGGTTGTGGTAGGAGTCCACTCTATTAAAATGTTCTTATTACTCCTGTTACCCATTCTCTCCTTGAGAGGATTCTTGTACATTACCTTAAAATGCGCCCTCTTACTCCTGTTCCACATTCTATAAATAAGCGTATACTTGTGCAGTCTCTTAAAATTCACATTTTTTTCCTCCTGCTCCCCATTATAACTTCGAGTAGATACTTGTGTATTCCCCTAATGTCCACCATTTATTTTCTGTTTCCCAACATTTATTCAAGCGGACACTTGTGCATTCTTTTAAAATTCACCCTCTTATACCTGTTCCCATTCTATATTTGAGCGGATATTTGTGCATTCCCTTAAAATTAACCCCATTCTATTCCCCATTATATCTTCAGCCGGATATTTGTGCATTCCTTTAAAATTCACCCTTTTTCTTTTGTTTCCAATTATTTATTCAAGCGGACACTTGTGCATTAGTTTACCTTAAAATCCACCTTCTTATTCCTGTCCCCATCCTATGTTCAAGCGGATATTTGTGCATTCCCTTAAAGTTCACCCTCTTACTCCTGTTCTCCATTCTATCTTCAATCGAATTCTTGTGCATTCCCTTAAAACCAATCCTTTCACTCACGCTTCTAAGGCGTACCCTAACACCAAGATGATTTTATTTTACAAATTCCATAGAATCTCTACCTCCCGCTTGGTCTCGATGTCCCAGTTCTTGGACAGAACGTAGCTGAGTTTGGCGAGGGCGGCTTCCATGGTCATGTCCCAACCGGAGGTCACCCCTATCTCCATGAGCACCTGCAACAGTACGAACCTTTATATCAGCGGTGTCCAACATGCTCGCCACTAGCCACATGCGATGAATAGGCCATAACGTTTGGCTAATGCTGGAATAAGATTAAATATAAACGTGACCTTGTTCATAAATGAAAAATTAGGCCTATATACAGGGTGCACATAACGTGGGTGAGCCACTTAAGCGGTAGACAGGAAACAAAAAAACTACGAAAAAAGTGGATTTAAACATCTGTATCATTTTACCGTTTTTACGAGTCATAGTCATGTTTATACTCAAGTAATCTGGAGCTTCTTAAAATTATAGGAAGTGCTCAGATTGAATGCAAGCATTGCGATTTTAAGGACACTTTTAATGTAGGCTATATTGCGGTATCGATTTTGAATACTAAGTTGAAAACCTGGGCCCTGGCCTTAATATTTAGCCTCAGTGTGTGTGTTTACTATGGAGGTAAATACCCCCCTATCCGCTAGGGGGTCACGGTGCTCAGGCGTACGGAACCGGCCCGACGTACGGTGGCCGGGACGCGCTCGTTTCATATAAACGAGCACTAGACTGTCTTTGCCACCTTTACCTGGCAGATCTCTAAAAATTCTGTCGGGGCGCCTCCTCGGTGCTAGCCCTGGACAATGTGATGGACATTGGGGTCCGGCATAGCTAAGACCCCGATATAGGTCATCTGTATGTGAGGGGGAGGAGCCTCCTCGACATACACTAAGCAGTTGGTATTGCCTACCCGTGTAGTGGGGATAGCTTGCCAGGGCACCTCCTCGAGGTACCCGCTCGGCAATTCCGGGCAGCCGGTCTCAGAAAAAGTGCTGAGGGGACAGCAATGATGGTGTGTGTGTATGAAAGTCTTGGGGCATATGAGAACGAAGGTTGCGGATACGGTTGTTCGGAGGCTGAGCTCCTGACTTCCTCGTGATTGGGCGATCACTAGGAGGAACTAACTCCTTTGGGGGATCTCTTCGGAGATGTAGTTCAGATTCGTCTGCCCTCCTATCCGCGATGGGTGTGCTAGCAGTAGAACATCCCATTACTATAATTATCTATTGAACTGGTGTGTATTTTATCACCGATTCTGCGGTTGTCCTTCAACAGCCAACTCTTATTTGCTTCATGTCAAGGTAATTTTATTACATCAAGTCAGACACGCTTGTCTGTAAATGAATTTTATTTAATTATATCGTACTCACCGCCCCAGTTTCGTACAGTGGGGCCACCCCCCCGTGGTGGCACTGGGTGCAGTTGATGATGACTACGCCCCTCCTGATGGCGTCTCTGAAAGCATCAAGGAGGCCCTTCCTGTTGGATGGGACGTTCCCCGAGCCATACGTCTGCAGGACGACTCCTTGGATGGGGGGTTGTAAGAACGCCCGCACCTGGTCACAGATACTGGGCGTCACAATTAGGTGTGTTCAATGGCAAGCTCAAGGGCCAGTTACGTTCAAATGCTGGCCAATAACGACAACATATCTCAGCCAAGGAGAAATAACCCAACGTTACGCTGTGAAAGAGATTCATCAGCATTCGCCTGGAGAGAAATTGGGTAGTTTACTATTGTTATTTACTCCGTCTACCACGTCTTACTATCCATTTGGGATATTCTGAGTTTTACCTCAAATGGAGTACGTATGAGGACGTTAGAATTTTCAGAAGAAGTATACCTACATCGGCATGAAGTTAGGATGGGGAACATTTTTTTTCAAATACCCCAATATCCCTTGTTAGGATTTTAGCTTTAGCCTTTTTGTTGTTAGAAAACCAAACTGAACGTGACTAAATCCTTTTTCCTCAAGCCCACGGATAATAAGAAGAAGGGTTGAAACTGTAGATCTATAAGCAGTACACCCACATCCACGTAGAAATGTGGTGGAGAAACAACATAGTTCTAAATCACATGCACGTACACCCCTCCCTGGTGCACCGACCGAGATTCTAATCTTGACCTCCCCGTCACCAGCCTTGCCATCCGTTGACACTCTAGATCACGTGACAGCCATACGAAATTTTTGTGGGAACACCCTCGGTTGGGGTTTGGGCACCAGCCTATTGGGTTAAACTGCTGGTCCAACAAGTACTACACTTGAGCTAACTGATTGCAATGTCGTGGGCCATGGCGTGAAGTTTTGACGAGGTAAGCATAGCTAGTTGAAACTGTTCCTGTGTATTGATCTCAGCACTAAGTAGAGCATTAATACATTCCCATGCACGATGGGGCACTGTTGTTGGACCGCTCTTTGGATCTGGGTGTGCCTCAGCTCGTAGCGACCACACCAGCTCCGAGGCCCATCCGATGACTGGTGTTGATTCACTTGAATGAGCTACCCTCTTAAGAGTTAATAAAATTAAATCCTTACAGGGTGCCTCCATGTTGGCGGACACCTCGCGGCGTCCACCTAGATTGTCCACCCGGGAGTGGAGGCGACCTAGGGTAGCACTTCGTCAATACCTAGGACAGAGTCCCGAACGTCCTCTGTTACGTTGACCGTTAAACATGGAGAGACTAATTCCTGGAGCTAGGATTTGATGAGGGTGGTTCTCCTGAGCTATTCTATGATGGATGACCGATAATACGACCATGATGAGTTAAGGAAACCTCATACGGTGTGTTTATTCTTCACTGGTGGACGTAATAATATCTTCCGGTTATGGCCTTGGATGGTCTAAATTTTAAAGTGTCTCTGACTCATACAAAATGGTGAGCCATAGATTAATTTTCCTAAGAATGGACCCATCTTACAGTTAAACAAAGCAACAAGATATTTGTTCACAACTATTCATGCAACAAGTCATGTGAATTTCAGCTCTCACTTTTAATAGATTGTACAGATACCTAGGAAATAACATTAATAAATAGGTAAAATGTTATAACAATAATACTTAGAACCACGTCTTACTACCCATTCGAGTTATACGCTTAAGTACTAACTACACTAATGGGTTAGAAATTGGGAAGGTTGAATATAAAGGAAGTGAACCCTCATTTGCGTTGAGGTCGGGTCTCTTGAGGGTGGTTTTACCTAAATGGTTTCCCACCCTCCTTAAAAGCAAATGTGGGTATATCACCCCTAAAATGCTTCCTTCCTCATCCTACAACATTAGAATTACTATCATATGCGTATAGCTTGAACGGGTAGTAAGACGTGGTGATAAAAAATAAAATCCATCCGTACCTTAGCAACACTTCAAAACACGCCACTAGCTGTATTGGCATGTCCAGCTTTAAAGCCGCATCCGTAACAGTGCAAAGATATTAGGCCTATTTAAATATAATATTACTAACGTACCGTTTCTGTAGTGATGCTGGGAAATATTGTCAGAATCGCCACATTTGGGTTTAGCTGGGTCTGTACGCTAAATCTCTCACTCAACGGAGTAGGTAGAACCGTACTATAATCAACTGCAAACAAAATGTTTTATGAATAACAATGGAACACTTTATTACGTTGGTCTGTTTTATCAACTTATGTCTTTATATTATTATTAAATCTAGCTTCTAGTTCAGGCTAACACAACTTGAGCTAGCTAGATTGAGGACGCAGGAAGAATACTGTGAACTGCGTTGAAATCCACCAGCACTCGAATGATAATAAGCACCAAAAAAAAGTTAATCTAAGATATACAACTTAAGAGAACAAGGAGAGGAGAGTGCATATTCTTTACTCAACAGTCGGTAGCCTGCCTGTCTGCTGATTTAAGATGTCCGGATTAGATTCTAAGCACAGCCGATGAATGTATCACTTGTAGAATTGGGGTTTCCACTTTCATAATTATGAATTGACATTCCGGGATACCGAGTTAATCTCTCACCCACCCTCCCATGGAAGAAGGTCACGGGCAGGTCGAGAGAGTCATAAAGGGATATATATATATAATATAAACCCACAGAGTGACTCAACCTACCGTCTATGTTTATGCGAATGTCCACCACAGGTGATTAGGGTGATAGAGTAGAGAAGGAGCAGGAGAAAGATACCCGCAGACTGGCTCAACCTTCTGTCTATGTTTATGCCAATGTTCACCAGGAGGGGACAGGTAAAGAGAGTGGGAGAAAGGGGAATTACCCTCAGATTGAAGCAACCTACCATCGATGTTGATGCCGATGTCTACGAGAGGGGCCAAGTCAAGAGAGTCGAAGGCCGCGAACTTGGTGGAGCTGACCTTGGTGGTCCTGTTCCCCCGCATCAACTTCCCGCCGAACAGCACCGTCACCTCGGGGATAGTGTAGTTTCCCGCCAGGATGAGGGCATTCACCAGGTGCTCTCGACCATCGCTGCGACTCTCGTACATCGACATCTGGCGGACAGCACCCGATAACCTACACTTATAAGGACCGCCAGCTCCGTACCCGCGTTGGGCTGGTGACCGAGCGGTCTTAGAAGATTCGCATAGCACTTGATCTCCACAGACTGGTTTTCATAGTTTACGATAGTTTGTACTAAAAAAGGATAACTGCTTTATAACCTACATATAAATAAAGCTGACTTTTCTTGCATAAATAAATTAGCCAAACAAACAATATGATGGAGCAAAGGTAAAAACATATGTTCGTCAATATTTACCCTCTTTTTTTAATTGTGTAAATTAAAGAAAAAAGTTTCAAATTACCATAATGTCGGTAAGTTATGATTTTACGTGTCCTTGTGAGTAGAATGACAATGTAAAACTAATCATTATTCGATATTTTATCCCAAAAAATCTCTTATATCCTATGTACAAGTTTTGGCACTACCTCCCCTGTTGTTGGCAGGATACTTTCTAACCCAATCCTTATTCAAGGGTTAGGCTACAATACATTACTTAACCCTAGCAATTTTAACATTATTTGATGTTTATTTATTTGTGACTGATTAATATTGATTATTTATAAAGAATAATAATTAATACTAGGCCTAACATCAACATATCAAGGTCAACCATAAAAAAAACTGTAATATGTGTTTCTTGAATAGACCTAAGTTTTGACTTTCAAATGTGACAGCTGCTAAACATATGTTTTTGCAGATCACATGGTTTGGCGTAGGGATACATAATTTGGTCTGGTAGCTTGTAATAGCTGTCAGGCAGCACCAAAGAAGCCATAAATGGTCCATATTAGCTCGGGTTTAGAATTTCAGATAGTTGCATTAAGATAAATTATGTTGCGATTTACATTTATTGTACTTTTCCCTATATGTATTATCTAAAATCCAATGAAGGTGCATTTTCTTATCCGCACCCCTTAGATTAAATCATTAATAACCTTCATGTTGAAAGTATTGAGATAACATGAGATAGTTTGACTGGATAAAGGTTTTATGGTAAAACTACCCACACTGATGATCCCACGGTCTATGGCGTCATCCACGCAATAAACTGGATTGATGGTCCCAAATAAATAAACTATTAAGGTAAATTTACCACCATTACTGTTTCCAGCCTGTGGCCTGGGTCAGATTTTTGTATCCAAGTCACATATTTTCCGCTACCGGCTGTCAAGGGCTATCGTAGCTTCATATACCTTATAATATAAATTAAGACTAGAACAGGCACAACACCCAGTTCCTGGCCATTAATTTATCAATGTGAAAGGGTAAACCCATATTTCATCAATGATAAATTTTCGGCCATGCCATGAATTGAACCTGGGACCCTTAGTTCAGTAGGCAGACATGCTACCGACTGATTTAAGGTGTCGGATAGGGAAAATGTACCAATAATTAATTTTGTTTAATGATAATCACATCGTGAGGGATCAAATTTTCCACATATGACTCTCTATAAGGGACGTATCACACGTAAAGTCTGTTCATGATAGGTTTTTAACTGGATGACAGTTCAAAAATCATATGTTTAGGTTTGGGGTTGCCAACACATGTAAATACGTGTTACGTGTTATATTTTACATTTAAAATAACGTAAACTTAAATTTTCTCACATTATTTCATTACTTGTAATAATTTCTTTCTACCCAATCTAAACACTATTTTAAACATGATTAAAAGTACTTATTCTTCGTTTTGGAATGTTATCTGTGATGTGTAATATAGTGCATATATACTTTTTAATACAGGCACCGTATTGACTTGGAAAAGAGAAAATACTCGTAATTCTTTTTATATATAATAAATTATTTTACAGTCATTTTATGGTATTTAGAAATATTTAACTAAATAAAATATTTGTATCCACTGCATGGGTGTACCATTCATTGTAAAGAACTTGTTTACGTCATCTTCAATCACATGGTTTAAGTTTGTCGGTCCCCATTGTAAAGCTATTTTCGTTAGACCTTTTGTGAAAGTGCCGTGAATAATAATGTTTTTTTTAAGTGGAATAAAACTATAAATAAGCTTTGTGCCCAACTTCAAATAAATATAAATAATATTGGCCTAAACTACTGTGGTTAACTATCACATAAACATTACCATATGTTTTAATTACAGTTACTCAAAGTGACAGATGTCAGCTGTTGGCTTAAGGCCATTTCACACTGGCATCCACGGTGTCACGGAATGACCAAGGTGTCCGCGGTACGGACGTTTTAAGATCACTCTCCGAGCGATCGGTTGGGCGTCCGCGTGGACGTTTTGGACTGAGCATGCGCATTGGCGTTTTGAAGAGCACGTGGTCACCTACACTACAGTAGTTTGTAGGCATCAAAAATGTCCGCGGACGTTTGGTTGCAGTGTGAATCGGCACGTCCGCGGACGCCTGTGTGAAATGGCCTTTAGGGATACATCCAAGTAAACTCAGGTCGGGAATGTACAGTATCCCCGGTTTTGTTTGTCACTGACCTGAGCTCCTGTGACAATGACGCTCTTGGCGAGGTTCTCCAACATGAAGGACAAGACAGAGGCCGTGTAGGCTAGCGTGTCGGTCCCGTGCAGGATCACGAAACCTTCGTAATAGTCGTACGTGGACTGAAACGAGGGAGACACGTGTCGTTCTCAAACGAATAATTCAAACTAACAAATCCTTACAAAGTGAACTAATCGAAATAGTTCAACTTCTTTTATTTTAAGCACCGCGTCTTACTACCCGTTTAGATTATACGCCTATGTACTAATTACGCAAATGGTTTTAGGGATTAGGAAAGTTATATTTATAGGACGTGTACCCGCATTTGCGTGGATGGAGAATGGAAAACCATTTTTGAAAAACCTCCCTCAGTACCCACGACCGGAGTTCGAACTTCGATCTCCCCGTCATCGGCAGTCTTGTCTATTGCGATAGTAGCGCATTAGACTAAGCGGCCACCGAAGCGGGTGATTTCTATTTTCAGAGTTGCATAAAAATTTAATATATTTGCTTATACCTCAGAAACTATTGGTTTTATAAAACAATATTCCAAATGAAAGATCTTTATTTTTAATAGTCCTATATCTTTACTATGATAAGTTATTTCGTATTGCAAATAGTTGTGGAGATATTATCCAAAATGGAAATTTACGCTTATGTAAAATACCCTTAAAGCCATTTTCACAGGAAAATAAGAATCACCATTTTGTTTGTAATGTTAAACTATGCTTAGATACAAAATATAATCAAAATCGTTAGAGTGGATTTTAGTGTTGGATCTCTAATTCCAAAAGCCCGTCGGGGGAACCTTATGAAATTCCTAAATACAAAGTTTTAGCCCAATAAGTAAAATGGACGTCGTCATTTATCAAAATCTCGAGTGAGATTTTTTTTACAATCACAATACTTCTCTCTCCAAGGTGTCAAGAAAAAGTAAAACTATTAATTGGGCCATATTGTATGTTGTTTATCTAAAGATCTGTGGGCCGAACAGAATCATGTATCGGACCACATGATAATTATGCCTGGTACAGACAGGTCGGCACAAGGAAGTTCATTCTAATGACAAGTGACGACAGTTCATTACCTGCATGTTAATCTCTGTGATTCTGATAACTGTTTTAAATTGAATTAGCTGTATTGCCTTGGACCAGGCGTTACTCTTACACAAGATTGGATTGTCGGTTGAAAGGAAAGTCGGGGCTCGAATTTCAGCCGGATGTATTGAGGGGTTTTTTCCCTCAAAAAAAGTTTCCCGGCTCTTCCTCCAAGCAAGTGCGGGTTTATTTTCTTTAAATACTACTTTCCTCATCCCTAACCCTTCTACGTAACCAGCCCTCTGGTGTAGTTGTCAGTGCACCTGGCTACAAGCCTAGGGGGCCCGGGTTCGAATCCCGGCTGGTACCTTGGGCATTTTTCCCGAAAGGATCACCAGGATTTGGTTAACTAAATTTAAGTAAAGTTTAAGTGGTCTCACACCCTCGTACTCACTTCACCATCACCATCATCTCATCTTATCGGAACATGGAAAAAGCCTCCACGGAAAGGAAGCACGCCTGCCTAATATATTCGGTCGTCCCCTGGGCATTGGTACATTAGCACAGGCTAATCTTTTCACAAATGGGCTACGGATGATGTAGCCCAGATGCGCAATATTAATATCATCCATCGAAGTAATTATACATGTAGAAATCCAGATGCACAGAGCAAAATAATAATAAAAAAACCTCTTTGGATACCAATCAAACCTTGTAAACCCCAATGTCTAGACTCAGGTCAATGCAATTTCAATGAGTTTCTCTAATCTAAGCTGATTAGTTTTATTATTGAAATAACTCAGATTAAACTATTCGCACTGCAATTGAATATTACGTCGCAAACATAACATTAAAAAAATCCTTTATTTTTAAAACCATATCTGATATCCTTGAACACACGAAACGACATGTATTTCTAAAACATTATCTAATATCCTTGAACACAAAAAACAAGTCAGCAAAGTTCAGGGTCAGTAAATAGATGATACAAAACAGGCTAAGGCTGCCCACGGGAATCGAGAGGCCTTGGGTAATTGAATCCCAACCACCCCCTCACACCCAACTTTTCCACACAGAATTATCAACTTAATGTATGTGCTTAATTGATTTATATTAATACAGTATTCAAACTATTTACACTCCGTTTACTCCGAAAAGTAAACAGTCTTACCTTGACCGATAACACTATGGCCCTATCTTATAAGGAACACTATAGTGCAATCAGTCAAAGCAAAACTCTTACCTTTCAGTATAAATGAAGTGTACATTAGAAAAACTTAACGCGTTTAAAAGAGACGAGATCGGAAAATCAGTGGTGGGTGGACCTGATATATACACGTATCAGTGGTTACACGGTATAAGGCGTTACTATCCCAATAAACTGGATTGCCGGTATCGTGGAGGTTCAGGTTCGAATCCCAGGTGGGTGTATTAAGGGCGGGTTTTTTCCCATATGGTTTTCCATTCTCCCTCCTTCCAAATGGCGGTACGCTTACTCTAAATTGTATCTAGGACACGGTGCACAGTAAAAACACTCTACAGTACACATTAAACTGTACAACTGTTGAAATAATATTTATGTTGAGAAAAGATCAGCTTCGTAATTTAGTGGTCAGGAAAGTTGAACTACACGCCTGTAATCTTTTGGTAGGGGTCATGTATCTTGAGGAGAGTCGAAGGGGCTAGAAAGAGAGGATTGATGGGATTGAAGGTCAACTCACCCTCTCCATTCTCCATTTTTAGCACTTAAATATCTAATAGTCATCTTATATATCTCTATAAGGAAAACCTCTTTTCTCTTTATGGGGTAATTGTATTAATTTAGGAAGAAGGTATAAGAAACGAACACAATATGGCTTTTACAATGAAAAGAGAACACAGTTCACAGTTTGGTTTCCCTATTAGGAAGTAGCGTTGCGCGTTTCACACTCCCTTCTGATTAGTTCCGGTAGAGTGAAACCTAGGTCGGGGGATTGGGTGGTAACGATCGATTTCCTTCTAGAGGCAGCCACTAACACTAATAATCATCTAAGAAATCTGTATTTTATAAATGTAAAATAATTATGTAAACAAATATTTTATAACGACGTCAAAGGATGGTTATGTGCTGATTCAGCTGTAGCCAGCGCTATATTGGCGTGGTTTCTCACTGTGAAGTGAGATAGCCTCCTTTTTATATTTTAAAAGGGTAAAGAAAAAGCTCTCGGGTGTATGTTCGTTTTTGTTCGTTGCAGCGATTTCTTGTGTTGAGTCTTTGGACTTCTTGTAAGATGGACATGTAGAGTGAGTTCTTAGCAGGAGGAGGGAGTTTTTGTCAATATGGTTGACTCGGGTTACAGCACCATGGGCCAGTATTGTCATTCGAGACAATTGACATTTAGTAAGGACTTTAGGATGTAGGGCCAAATACGAGCTACCTACTTGACAGTGGTGGACGACAGGTTTTCCACCTTTTTATTTTAGACGCTTATGTTTACTCTATATATTCAAGGACTAACGTCATCACAATATTATCTATATACCACCTCTACAAGTACCATGCAATAAACAACAAACTTAAGTTATTCTTGTTTAATTAGTCTCCGTATACTCCTTCCCTTGGACCAGTTGTTTTCCACTTGCGGCCCACGGACCTCTACAAGTACCATGCAATAAACAACAAACTTAAGTTATTCTTGTTTAATTAGTCTCCGTATACTCCTTCCCTTAGACCAGTTGTTTTCCACTTGCGGCCCATGGACCAATTTTACATACAAAATTTTTTTCTGTTTGAAAATTCTGTAAGATACATTTTTTTAGGACTAAAACTCTAATCTGGAAATTTTCGCGATGCTTATGCAACATGTGGCAACACTGAGACCCAAAACAGCTGGGAATCCTCGCGATACTTTTGCAGCCCGTGACAACACAAACTCAAGGTCAAACATCTGGACGACTTCCAGCTACCCTCACTCCCTCCAGTACGCATCAGCCTGTTCTCATGTGGTGTTGTTTGTACTTTGTTTGGTACATTATTTTTTGTACTCAATTTTTTAACAATGGCCGCAAGCACAAGCAAAAAGCGAAATATTAGGGAGGAGGAAAGGGTTTCCAATGAGAAGTTGACGGACTTGTAGTTTTTTGTAAATATTAAAGAGAAACCAGTTTGTTTGCTTTGTAATGACACGGTAATGGTGTTGAAGGAATACAATTTAAAATGGCACTACGACTCGAAACACTCATCTAAAATGGATTCAGTTAAAGCGCAATTGAGATAAGATAAAGTGACCGATTTGAAGAAAAAACTGCAATGTCAACAATCGTCATTTAAGAAGCAAAATGTTTAAAGTGAATTAAGTGTTAGGGCAAGTTATAATATATCTGAGAAAATAGTTTTGAAATCAAAGCCATTTACAGATGGCGAATTTATAAAGGAGTGTATGGATTTGGCAGCTGAAGTTCTGTGTCCATAACAAAAACATTTGTTTTCAAAAGTTAGCTTGTCAGGAGTAACTGTGGCCAAAAGGATTGAAGAATTAGCGAACGATATTGAGAATACACTTAAAGAACGAGCTTCTCAGTTTGAGTTTTTTCCATTGATCCTCGATGAGAGTACTGACATTACAGACACTGCCCAATTGGCTATTTTTACTAAGGGAATTCACAATGACTCTACCATAACAGAAAAAATGGCCGCTCTTTTTCCAATGAGTGGCATTACTAAAGGCAATGATATTTTAATGCTGTCTCTTCAACTTTGGAGCAATACAATCTACAGTTGAGCAATATCTCCGGAGTAGTTACTGACGAAGCTCCTGCAATGGTAGGGAAAAATGAAGGTGTTGTGGCACTAATACGAAAAAAATATAGTACTGTTACGTGTAAAAATGGCAAATTCATACAATATCATTGCATTATACACCAAGAAAACTTGTGCGCTAAAGATGTGTGCTTCAAAGATGTTATGAAAGATATAACAAAAATAGTGAACTTCATCAGATCCCAAGGATTGAACCACAGGACATTTAATACATTCCTTAAGGATATGGACTCGGAGTACAGCGATGTACTATATTACACAAAGGTTCGCTGGCTTAGTAGAGGTAAGGTACTGAAGAGAGTTTTCGACCTGAAAGAAGGCATTCGTAAATTCATGGCAAGTAAGGGCAAGCCTGTCCATCAGTTCAACGACCCTGAATGGATGGATGATTTAGCATATCTTACTGATCTCTCTATGCACCTAAACGACTTGAACATATGACTACAAAGTAAGAACAGTTTGGTATGTAAGCTCTTTGACTAAGTGAAGGCATTTGAAAACAAACTTCGTATGTGGGAAGTTCAACTACAAAAAGCTGAATTAACACACTATTCCAATGTGAAGTTCGTAACAACGAAAAATATATTACTGCACTCACAGATCTAAGGTCCGATTTTGATACGCGTTTTCAAGATTTTAAATCCGATAAAAAACTGTTCATCATATTTTCCACTCCATTTAGTGTTGATGTTGAGGACGTGCCGAGCAATGTGCAAATAGAGCCTATTGTGCAACAGTGTAATACAGATTTAAAAGATAAATATATGAATGTAGATCTTTTGACATTTTACTCAAAATATGTTGAAGTAAAACGATTTCCAAATCTCCAAACTCATGCTCTGCTCACAGCATCACTCTTTGGTAGTACCTACAGCTGTGAACAACTTTTCTCAAGGATGAACATTGTGAAGTTTAAATTGAGGAACCGACCGACTGACGCCCACTTAGAAATCTCCCTTCGAATTAGTACATCTGGCATTAAAGACAATATTGAAAAATTACTTTAAAAAAGCAATGCCAAGTGTCTCATTAAAATTAGACCCGAAAACATTTTTAACAACGTCTTTTTATATGGGTAAAAATTTATTTTCTATAGAATAAACTTAGTTCTAAACTTTAATTTTCACATTTTTTTTATGATTTGTTTTAGATTTTAGGTTATTTTAACAGTATGGCCAAATTACATTGGGTACAACTGTACAAACATGAAATTGGAATATTAGATTATGTGTGACATGTCTTATGTAAGGTGTGGCCTGCAACACTTTAGCTGGGGAAAAAGTGGCCCTTGATTCAAAAAAGTTTGAAGATCACTGCTTTAGAGAAAATGTTTTGATAAAAGTCCTCATGAAAGTTGATTTTACACACGATAATATTTGACTTGCACTTAATCCAAATCACGAAATTATCCCTCGTGAATATGGGGTATTAGGGTGAACGGAATTAATACGCACCTTGATATCTTCCGCCAACTGGATCCACTGTTGCATCGACATGTTGCTAGAGTCCAAAAGAGGAGTGTATTCAGAAACTGTGTACAACACACGGTGGCGGTGCATGGTATCACTGGAAACAAGAGAGCATCGCAGTGCGCCTTCAAGAACTGGCAAAAGCAACCATCCGTCCGTGAATCAAATATCCCGGTTTATCGCGTATATAATTTCACGGTTAATTGGTCTTGAGCAAATATCTTCAGTAACTATACTCACGGTAAGACCAGAGGGCTCGTGGGGTCGTTTCCAAATCTACTCGTGGCGTATTCCTCGTCGTGCATGTGAGGAGTCCTCCTGAGGAAGCTCACCATCAGATCAGGAACGGGGACAAGAGCTGAGAAAATAAATACAGGTATTAAATAATGTTGTTCCCTTGGGTCTTAGATCAATGGCGCTCAAAGCAAGCACCGCTTCACCCTGCTGTGCACCTAGCGCATCGTGAAAATATCAGGAAATTTATAATTATATATTTTTAAACTCCATGGTGTCAGCCCACAATCACGCCATACCGACCAAGCGGCCACCGTCTTTCAGAGAAGATAGTGTCAACTTTTGTGACTAGAGGGTGTCATGTGGTCAACACAATGAACCCTACGCCCGTTGATCTCAGTTTTCTAGATCGGGGCCGATAATTTTTCATTCAATTAGATCCTTATTTGTCCTCACAAGGGCTAGTTTGTGTGTGTGTATGTATATATATATATATATATAAGGAATAGCTTCACGTCTTAAATATGTATATATGAAGCTATTCCTTTTGACAATGATTCCCTAAGTTATAACCAACCGATTTTCATATTTTTTTACTAATTGAAAGCTGATAGGCCTACACAGAGAATGTGCCCAAAAATGTAAAATTTATTTAAATAAAAACCCATTCAAAGGGTAAGGTCTAGCCACACATATCAGGTCCTTGTCCGGGCCGGACATCGTCCACAACTCTGATCACATCTGACCGGTTCCACACTATTTTGGGCCCCACACGGGTTTTTTAGGGCAGTTTGTCTTGAGGTCTCGGCGTTTAAAGTTTTATTTCTATTTGTCCACCCAAAAAGATCAAATGTTTGCCAATTTTAGCAACAGTGACCTAGGTGTGATAGCTCTAGTGTTAAAAGAAGGAGCGGAGATGACGAGACAGTTTGCCCAAAGTCATTTGCCTAAAAATTAACCTACATGCCAGTTAACCTAAAGTAATTTGGTCTAAAAGTCTGTAGGCCTTTAAAGTCAGTGACCTAAAGACAATTGATCTAAAGTTAGTTGACCTAAAGTCAGTAGAACTAAACTCTAAAGTATTTTGACTTAAAATTAATTTGGCCTAAAGTCACTTGGCCTATTCTCATTTGTCCTAGAATGAATTTAAAATATCTTAAGTTCACAGTTGGCCTAACTAAAGCCCTTTGCCCTAGAAGTTAGTTGGCCTAAAATTCAGTTGGTGTGAATTCATTTGGCCTAAAAGTAAGATGGCCTAAAGTAATTTGGCATAAACTTTAGACCAAATTACTTTAGATGGATTGAATAGCTAAGCTATTATATTTGTTAATTACATTTATAGCCGCATCTAAATATCCCGGGTTCGATTCCCGTGTCTAGGTGTAATCTCTCAATTTAAAGAAACCAAATTACTCTAGGCCAAATGACGTGTATCCGGGGAGGAGAGTAGAAGTGTGAAAAGATTGAAAAGGATAATGTGGGTTCACAATTAATGGAAAAGTAGTCCACTGAAAGGGGACTTTGAAGCTTTGTATCCTCATTTGAGTATTTTAGAATGACGCAGTCAACAATTCAGACGCTATTACTGAAACTAGAATCCTTCCACTCTGGAACCTGCTCACCAACTGATCATAGTCAGGGCCGGGTCCAGGGAAAAGTAAACAAAACTAGTTCTGCCCGTTCTCGAGCACGGTCCTGCTGACACGTGACGGCCAAGTGTGGATAGACGCATTCATTTTCGTTGTAATGATCGTGAACCGGACGACGTACGTTTATAGTACGTCGTTCGTCCTGGACACGGCCCTGATACGACGTGTGGCTAGACCTAAACGCCACCGGTCCCATGGGGAAAGGTGTCAGTGCACCTGGCTACGAGACTAGGGGTTCCGGGCTCAATTCCCAGCTGGTATCTTGAGTATTTCTCCCAAAAGGGGAAACTACCCCAATGGTCACCAGGGTTTGGTTAATTAGGCTTAAGTGTGGTTATGTTACCACTGGTTCCACACCTTCACACTCACTATCATCATAATTTAATCAATCCATGAAAAGAACCTCCACGGGAGGATGTGCGATTAGTAGCCTACATTCCGGCGTCCCCTGGGCAACGGTTCATTAGTAATGGCTACGTATGATGTAGCCCAGTTGCGCAATATTATAATATTATCAGGAAACGTCAATTTATTTCGACAGCAATTTCTCAAGTTATACTAAACCATTTGCACTATTTTTTTTTTATATAAAAGAATTTACTTCGGGAATCATCACATCAAAATGAACAAATTTTCAATAACGAAGCCGCAATCTAAATATTATGTGATTTACTTTGGCAGGTGAATGTATGAACGCTATTATTTAAATTTTAGCAGTATATTAGTACCCGTTCGGGCTATACGTTCTGGAAGATACTAAAACAAGGTTCACAATATCATTAAAAAAAAGTGGTTGAGACATTTAAAAAAAAAAGTCTTAAGCCATAGATTTGCACAAATATCTCAACTTACGCTGGGCATTATTACAAACGCTGCGACTTGGACAAACAATAAAGTTGACAAGTGATTTTTTGCCTGGGCTAGACTCGTTAGAATTAGTAGGTGTTTGTAGCTGTATCCGAATTTTTAGCGGTGATCCACGCTTGTCTCAATTTTTCTTCTTTTTTTTAAATTAGATAGTATTATTGTGGACATCCGTATCCACGCAAGGCTATCTGACCTCTACGGTAAAAGAGACTTGTAAAACTACCCTCCCGGGCCACTCTTAGGGGACCAACCTCGGTAAGAGACGAATTGCCGCGCTGACGTTCAGCTCTAACGCAAAATATGGTTCATGCCCAGATAAAGTTGAAAAGTTTCAACGGGACTATTTCTCCTTAAGAATCTTTTTTTTAGTTTTATTAATAGAAAAAAAAGTGTGTTAGTGTAAGATTAGTTCATTTTCATCGAATTTTTAAGCATATTTGTGGAGTTACGAGATTAGACTTGATGAAAAATGGTTCTAGATTTAAACTTCCTCTAAAAGTTACAGATATATTTTGATAGGTTCACAACGTAAAATGTTAAGATATTTGTGAGCTAGCAGCGAGCTTTCCTCTTTACCTCGAAATAAGAAGTTTCATAGTTTTATTTTCCCTTTATCTTATTAAAGTGACAAAGGGTGGTTATAGGTGAATGGTAAAAGGGAGTATAAGTTTAGTCAGAATGGAGAATTAGTTTCATAAAACCACACAGACCATTGTATTTTATGCCGTGTAGTCTGACAGCGATTGATATTTTCTCGCTGACCGAGACGGCCACCTTAAAACCGTATGTGTGTTCTAGATTTAGGCTCAGCGCACATTGCACGCAGGGCAGGAATATCTCTGTCATGCATGTGTTTGGTTGTTGTATGCGTACAACTTTCTTGTGTCCTCTGCACCGACATCACGCAGTTTGACGCACTGCTGGTTTCTTTTTACTCCTGATGGGTTCTGAACGTTGCGTTCTTGCCCTGTGCGGTCATTTTCAATCAGCTGACGAACTTCATCAAACTGAATTATATTCAGTCGGTATGACTCCCTAAAAACTTTGTTTAGAGCTTCCGATCATAACATGAACTCATTATGGACCTTTCTTTTTTTCATGTACGTATTCACTTTTCCAAATCATCTTCGTCTTTTT
>CABFWB010003570.1:65512-76542 GCA_902151455.1 Timema bartmani | reverse complement strand
ATTTATTTCCATTCTAAGGAAGAGATTTTGTTCCTCAATTTTAATATCTGAATTAATTCCTCCCCCCTTCACCTCACTTGTTCTTCAATATTCTTAATCTCGAACAATACCCAGAATAATAGGCCTACAACTTATTTATGAAAGCGCTCATAAATCTGAGAGAAATATCATGAACTTGAATGAAAACTTTTCGTTCCGTTGGTGGTATTGTTATTAATGAAAGCTTGCCATTGTATTACCTGTTTTTGAAATGTTTTTAATCTTGTTGAGTTGTTGAAACCCTTTTCAAAAAAGATTTCAGTTCTTAAAAATTATTTCTATGGGTTTGAAGGCTTTACCAAGAAGAAGTTTAGTCGATAATTTAAGACATGCGTCACACTTTTAGTTAACTATTGCAATTGCATGTAATAAGTAGTGGTGATTTATAAATAATTTTCTTCTCGTCAGAGAATTATCTTAGTGTTTTTATTAGTGGAAATTAATAAAATGACGTATTATTTCTAGCACCGTGTCTTACTACCTATACATGGTTATACGTATATGTGATAATTACGCTGGTGAGCTAGGGATGAATAAGGTTGGATTTAGAGGAAATATACCCGCATTTGCGCGAAGAGAGAGATAGAGAGTGGAAAACTATTTAGTAAAACACACCCTCAATAAACTTGACCAGGATTCGAACCTCATTCTCCCTGTCATCATCAATCCAGTCTATTGCGAGAGTGACGCCTTAGACAATTTGGCCACCGAAGTAGGTAAAAACGACGTTAATGCATTTAAAAAATTAAGTAGGCCTAATAGCACTGTCGTTCACACAGTGTGTTCAACTCATTTAATAGAACGTCAGACACACTTTATGCACACCTTACTACCCATCCGGGCTCTCCTCGCATTCACACTAATATGGGTAAAGTACGAGGAAAGGTATAATAATAGTGGTACTATAGCCGCATTAACTTGAAAGGAGAGTAAGAAATTGTTTAGAAAAAAACAGCTTAGCAAACCCGGCTAGGATTCGGGTCTCGACCCCCTCGTCATCAACAAATCAGACTAACATCTTTGTCTACGTGTCCACCAGCGCAGGCTACTAAGTTAAGGGTACCGGCCTAGATCCCCGACACAATCTAATTTTGGGTCAAATTGTGATTGATATTTTCACAGTGGTAAATTAACGCCTGGGGTACAGGATGCTGTGCCTGTTATAGAATCGCGATAGTTTGTAGGATGTGTGCTGATATAATCAGTTGTTCATAGAGCTATTAATTAAAACAAATTAGTATTCATCCCTTGATTTGGAAGTTCAGAATCAGACTTGCTTTCACTTCTACTGGTCCTGCCAATATAATATCATTTAGTGAATTACTGATGTTCGACAGCTTCGCACCCGACGGGGATTGAGCTATTACATGAGGAAAATAACATAACTGCTTTGGTTTCACATTGTATAGTTGTCGGCTCAAGATCAGCCCCCACCTACTACTCAGACCCTTCCCAGTTTTAAAGTCTCAAATTTCCCAGACCTCAATTTGGAAGAACCTTGTTTATTGAATGTTTATATATCTTTGATGCGTTTTTAGTTCCATAATCATTTCAAATAAATATTTAAAATTATATATTTGGGCATTTGCCGTGATAGATAAATATATTCAAGATGAAAATTGAAATGTGTTTTTTAAGTGCTCTACAATTATTTTTTTTAATAATTTAATGAACCATAAAGATTTTTTTTTAAATATTATATTCGTAGCACCATGTTTACTTTTTTCTTTCTATTTTTATATTTTTATTTAATATTAAATAGGATATACAGTGTACATACTCGTTAGGTGATGTAGAAAATAATTCTCACCATACAAAAACACGCCTTTGTGTTATATATTGTAAAATAATTATTTTGAAAGACTGGAAAATTTAGAATATAATTAACGAATAATGAACTAGCCTTAAGGAGGCCCAGTGGGAAAATAATAACTACTGTCAGGTCACGCGGTTTAAAATACAATGGCCTGTGCCGTTTTCTAGAATTACTTCTCCATTCTGTTTAATCTTATACTACATTTCATCCTTCATTTACAATCACCCTTTGTCATGTCAATACAAAAGAGGAGAAAGAAAATCACGAAACTTCCTATCTCAAGTTGAAGATGAAAGCTCACTGAAAGTTCTATCATATCTTAAAATTTTCAGTTGTGAATTTATAAAAAAAAAAAATAGTGTATCTGTTAGATGAAGGCTAAATCTAGAGCCCTTTTTCATCAAGTATAGTTTTATAGCTCCGCAAATATACATGAGATGTTGAATATGATTTAATGTCACTTTTATCCCACTTTTTTATATCAATAAAACATACTATAAGGTTGTTGAGTAAAAAGAGCCTTTTTGAAACCTTTCGATTTTATTTTGGCGTGAACTATATTTTTAAATAACTTATCGTAGAATTAAGTATCGCGTTAGAGATGAACGTCTGCACGACAATTTCTCGCTTACCGAAGCAGGCTCTTAAGAAAAAAGTAAAATGAGAAAAAATAGATAATTTAAAAGAAATACAATAATTAAAAAAAAAGAGGGACTAAAATTTACTAATCTCGAGCTAAGCACCTGCTGAAAATACATTTATCAAACAGCTGTCAGAGATCAAATTCGACGGGAGAAAATAAATACTCTGGTGCTATTTCCTACCCTACTATACTTTATCATTTGTTTTTCTAATTTGTGAAAGTATTTGACAATAATTTATTATTTTTGGTGAACTAAAATGGGCTTTGAAATTCGTTCGTGACGCTATGTTGTCGTGAAGGTCAGATACAAATTATATTTTAATATTCTCCAGACTATCCATATTTTACTTAAATAGTTTAACTCACCTAATATGCATTGTAAATTATTTTACCCTGGTCAAACAATATTTATAATTCGTACCATATGGCATAAAAATAATGATACATTGTAACTTTGAATTTAACCCTCTTGTATTTATATATATAAGAGATAAATATATACCTATTATTATTATTATTATTATTATTATTTTCTCAGTTGTAATCTTAGTAATGTATTTACCCGGTCTTTCATGGATAGAATCGGGATGTGGAAACATTAACATAATAATAATAATAATAATAATAATAATAATAACCCACATAAAGTTACAATGATTGTGTTTATTTTACTGTAGTTTCACTTCGTACAATTCTTTCATTGATTCGTTTTATTTGAATTGTTCATTGTTGTATTCTATATATTTTCTTCAACTCTTGTAAGGATTTTGACTCTACCATTGTTGTAGTTAGTGTAATTATTAAAAAATTAATATACGCTAGCATCGTCCAGAAAGCGTTCCCGAGCACATCCAGTGGTCTCAAGTTTTAAAGGTCATCGTGCTACCCCGTCAGGGTTAGCCAAAAAAAGTTTTTTTTTTTATTTCTCCAAAGTGTAATCCCTAGGAGTGGCGCCCAGCAAATATAGTTCTTGTAGTCATACATCAAGTTATGTGACATACAGCTGTCACAATACCTTTAAAATAATGGTAATAACTATTGTAACAATAAAGTAAAATATTATGAATGTTGACCACGAACAAAGTTCACATTTGTAAAGGTGTTTTCCTATCAGATTACTATTATATCAATAAACTTTTCAATTTGCAAACACAAACGTCATGAGACAAACAAACGCACTTCGTGATATATTCTGTGTACATTAGTAACTCACCGAAGTTAATGGTTAGTTGTATCAACTAGTGTTTGACTAATGATACACACAGTATTTTCCTGAACTTAATTCATGCGCCTTGTACTAGGCAACGTGTGATTTATGTTTTGGAGGTTCTAGTAATAGTTAACCACAAATGACTTGTAATAGGCAGCCCAAACTTATAATAGGCATCAGGTGCTTTGGGCGTCCTCATTGTAATTAGTCTATCTTCGAGTAATACCGAGGGGGTTGGTCTACCATGGGGCTATAATTAGTGACTGTGTTGAGGAAGAGAGAAGAACAAAGAATGAGATAGAGGGATGTAAAGAGAATTGATGCGTGAGATTGGGCTATGCGTGTTCTACATTATCGATAATCCTACCAACTCCTTAGCTCAGCAGGTAGCGCACCTGGTTGGTTACTCATTTAAGAGTTCCAGCCTCCCTGTTCCAATATCACTTTAATATCGGGTTTGTATCCATTATGACTATAGCTTCACTTAGTTGAGTTATATGTTACTATTAACAAACAAACTGACAATAAAGGATACTTAATGAAATGACTTAATACCTATATATATACGTATTAAGTCATATATATATATATATATACAAAAGTATAAGCTTTAAAATGTATGAATTTTTCGGGCATGTGTAGGTGGTAGGTGGCAGGTGTACTTTGCAGCATGATTTTACTCCCAAGGGAGATTGAGCCCAACCTAACTTAACCTAGCATTGCTTCCCCTCTCACTAATAATTAAATTTACCTTGGAAATACCTATGTAGTAGCTAACGTTCATCTGGATTTATTTGACTAGAATGTAGTCTTCTGGTAACTTATTGTATTCATTTCAAATTAACATTACACTAAGAAGAGCCCAATCCATCAATTCACAATTTCTTCTGGTGTAATTGACGATACCCAATCCACCTGTTTACAATTCCGTTCAATCTAATCGACACTATGAGCCATGTGAAGAAATTTAAATTTTATTTTTGTACTGAAGCAATATTTAATTTAATTTTACAAAAACAAATTATTGCTATAAATACTGCAAAAACACTGGCCTTTTCTCGCGTTCCCCAAAGCCCTCACCTAAACTGTGTAAGTAATCTGCTTTAGCCTGTGGCAGGGGAGGCTACTCTAACCTTTGCTATCGATAAAGAGAGTAAGCTACGTTTGGAACAATAACAAGTCAAGCTAGGTTAGGTTAGCTTAGGTTAGGTTAACTCTTAAAGTACAATACTATGCTTAACTCTAAGTTTTACATAATGACACAACACCGTACCCAGACAAAAATTTCAGGGGGGTTTGGTGGGCACATCGCCCATGCCGGAGGCTAGAAAAAATTATAAATATTAAACAGCTCTAGAAACTCTCTGAAGCAGGGAGTCAAACAGAAATTTTTTCTGTTCTGGTTCCGGTTCCTGTTCTCTAAGAAAACCTTTTAAAAGTTCTGGTTTTGGTTCCGGTTGGAGCACAGTAAAGGTTCCGGATCTTTTTGATTCCTGATAGTGTTCCGGTTATTTAATTTTTTTTTTTTTAATTTAGCACAACGTATTTCTATCAATTCGGGCTACGTCAATGTACCAGAGTCGATAATGGTTTTTTAATGAATGAAGAAAGCTAAATTTTTATATCTAGAGGAAGTGTATCCGCATTTGCGTGGAAGGAGAGTGGAGAACCACTTTAGAAATAACACTCTAGATCAAAAGTATTGATAGATTAAAAAAATATTATAACGTACCTTAATAACAATATTGCATCCTTCTAATTTGTATCTTGATCTGTCATTGTCAATCTCATAGTCAAAAAACTTTCGAACTGAGTTTTATTTAATGTACCCCATCAATAATATTATTTAAACCACTTACTAACAAATAAAAATAATCACCTCTGCACTGTACACAAGGAACACATTCACCGAGCTACTTCCTAATTTAAACTTAAGTGAAAGAATTTAAAGTTTGCATTTTGCCACCCTCCATCTCCCTTTTCCCGCTATTATAAGCTGTTCAATCAACCACCTGATCATCAGTTTTCACTTCTGTACTCAGTACAATAGGCTTAAGACTGCTTGTCCAAAAGAAATGATTTCTTAATTTCTGTATTCACCTTCTAAGGAATGGGGTATTATCTGCCTTCTATCATAGATAAATACAGCTTTTTAAACCTCTAGCTTAAACATTAAGTTGAGAAAACAGTGAACAATGTGACAGTCACGACATTCCTCTAGAATCTAACATTAGTGTGTATTGTTATGGGCTCATTAACTCTTTTTTAATCACCTTAGAAAAGAGGTTTCAAACAAAGTAGTAAACTAAAATATATCAAGCCCTTTCAGAACTTACTGAGAAAGGAGGAAACATAACATTTTAAAACTAAACTAATCTTAGCAAATAATAAAAAAATGTGTGCAAAATGTCAAAATTATATACAATTTTGTACAACTAGGAACCTTTAAGAACCTTTTAGAACCTTTATTAACATAAAATTATTTAACAGTTCCAATTCCGGTTCCGGTTCTTCAGAATAGTGTTTTAGGGTTCCGGTTCCAATTCCGGTTCCTTAAAAATAAATGTTAATTTCTGTTATCGGTTCCGGTTCCTGTTCCTGTTCCTGTTTGACTCCCTGCTCTGAACTGCTTTTTATAGTAACACAACCCCCTAACTTGTACTTGTGCAATAATTTTGATATTGTTTGAATCATAAATAAAGCTATTAATTTTTAATTAAACTTTGGGGGGGGGGTTGAACCCCCCAAATCCCCCTTGACTACGGCCTTTTAATTACATCGCTATAAGATAGGGCCATAATGTCCGTTAAGGAAAGACTAAACGGATTAATCCGAGTGTACATCGAAAATTTAATCAACAGGGAAAATAATGAAACAATAATTTTAAAAAATGCCCTCATTGGTAGTCACGCAGGCTAGGGTATCAAAATTTACTGGTCTGGTTTGCCAGTGATGGGGAAGGTTGGGCCCAAATCCCCGGCTTGTGTACTGAGGATGTATTTTTTTATTGAATGATTTTCCGTCACTTCCCCACATCGATCCGCATATATTTCCTCTCAAATTCTACCTGATTCATCCTACTCTAATAGTGTAAGTATACGTGTGTAGCTTGAATGGGTAGTAAGAGGTGGTACACACACAACATAATATTGCGTATATTTTCCTTTTGCGCAGGCGTTCTGACCTCGTTATCACAAGTTATCAGTAATTCAAATGTGTATTAGTGCAATAATGATCATTGGTTCTAAGTACTTTGTGACGGTATTATTAATTACAGTTATCCAAGACGGCGAACAAATTACTAAACCTACAACATTTATAATCAATAGATATTGTATTCTCGGTAGAAATGAGGTTCATCGAATATGATACTGTTTTTTAATTAAACTATCAGAGCATTTAACATTATGTTTATAAACACAGATTAAGCCCTATTTCAACCCACGAATAACAAACTAACTTAACTTACGACACTGATTTTAAAGTTAGACGTACAGCATGGAACATCGCATCGACTCGCATCGATCCGCATTGGCTCGGAAATTACCCTGATTTGAGTTAGTCCATAATTTTCATATAAAATAATGTTGAAATTAGCCGGTTCGACGTGACATGATGGTGAGGTGAAGGTGACGTGATGGTGGGGAGCTCGATGTTCGAATCTCGGTTGGGTGTACTGAGGGTTGTTCCTCCCCCCCAAAAAAAAGTCCACTCGTGCTCCACGCAAATGCCGGTACATTTCCTCTAAATAGAGCCTTCCTAATCCCTAAAACCATTAGCGTAAATAGTAAATAAGCGTATAACCCGGACGGGTATAAAGACGTGGTGCTAAAAAGAATAGCCATATTAGAACAGAAATTTCATAATATAGATAAGTGTTAATTTAATCTCATTTGGATTTAAAACTCGTAGTGGATACAAGGTGACTTATATGGTTGTAACACCCAATATATTAAAGCTCTATACATAAGTTATTACTTTGGGAATATGTACAAGTCACTATTAAACTACTTCCTGAAATATGTTCCACTTATATTGGGCCATTTGTATTTTCCACAAAGCGTTTATGATTTATTGCAGTTTGTGAATAAAACAGCTTGACTCATACACAAACCAGTGGGGTGGGTAAATCTGACGTCCAACCGGTATAAAGGTTTATTAATGATGGAGGCACTTTGTGAAGTAAAATGACCCAAAGGGTCTAATTCCTGAACAATTTCCTGTCTAAGCATGATCACAAATGGAGTTAGTCTAATGGAGCAAACATCTATTTCTCCTGCCACTCCTCATGGCCCTTTAAATTCCCGATACATGCTATTGAGTAAGTTAAAATATGTGTTTATTGTTGGGGATGTAGTATAAAGGAGATGTTTTTAACCACTAAGATAGGGTAGAGAATAAACGCATTTGAAAATGACAACATGAACGTGAATTTATACATAGCAGTGATGTGATCAAAACCAGTAAATATGCTTAGAATTTTTTGTTAACTCCTTTCTTACCCGTATAATTTAAAATAAATCATATAAAATTAATAACAAAATTGTATATACACATATTAATATAGCTTCTGATTATCTTGAGAGGAACTGTGGTTATTTTGAAGAGTTACTATGAGCATGGAAGACAACTTGTTGCAAAGAGAAAAGGAGTGCATATTTTCACTACACAAATCATGCTTGTCCTTTACTTGATTGTGAGCAATGATGTATAAACTACCCCATTTGATGGTGTCAACTAGTTCTAGAACTGAGTATCAGGTGACTTCTTTTTTTACATTTTCGGTTGTTAGTCAATCTATACCTTGGACACGGTTCTAGATTTTTCAATTCGCGTTGCATGTCCTGCCCACCATAATCTGCTAGATTAAACTACACTAACAATGTCTTGTGATGAGTACAGATTATGCAACTCATCATTATGTAACTTCCTTTACTCCTCAGTATCTTCATATTATTATAAAAAAATTGTCAAATGTATTCCTAAGCAAATTACTAGCTAGATTTTGTAAAAATAGTAGAAAACGGATACTGGGTTCATACCAACAGTCATTTTCACCAGTAACTACATTTCCTCTTTCAAACCCTCACCAAATTCTGATATTATTGAACTTTAATTTGGGTTAGTAGTTTGTCCTCAAGCATTTTGTGCAAAGGGTGTAACGTCAAAATTGAAGCAAGGTAGCGCGAGTTTAGTGGGAAGCCGTCCAACTGTTTAGCTGGAAGTGTGCGCGCTCCAATAAACTCCTATTGTCACCACACCCCTATCTGCGGGCCTAATCTGTCAGGATAGCTTGCGGGAAAGAGTAGTGACGATGGCAAAATATATGTGTGGGCTCGAAATTATACTGATGGCTTTGGTTTGTACTTTGTAGGGTTTATTAATAGCATTAGGAGTTACTACACAAAACGATATAAAAACTTTGACGTAGGAGCTCGTGAGAGAACTGTCTTAGTGAGGAATACTTAGCTACCGGCTCTACTGACACCCCTTACAGATTCGAACCCTGAACCCTGGGCAAGACTGTTGCCCTCCAGCACAAATACCCGATGGCCCGATGTTCTAATCCACGTGACCCCTAAAACGGGAAGAGTGACCCCTCTGATTAGATCTTATTGTTTCAGCCTCGATAGCTCTAAATCTGAATCTTTTGTCCTGAAAATTGGCCCAATTGCTGAGCACAGCGGCTACAAGTTGTTGTAAGTTGTCACCGTTCCTTCCTAATGTTTACTAACTCATCACAACAAGTAAGCTAGACCAGTTCTTTCACTTGCTTAGGTTCAACACTGTTATGTTAGTTTTAAACAAACATCCCAATCTAGGGCAGGGATATTACACTTTTAACATCTGAAGGGTGAACGATAGTTGTCCTGACACTTTGGTTGGATACAAGTTGGAGTGAAGTCCAACTTTTCAGTTGGTTTGCAATAAACTCTCATCGTTATGGCTTGGAATGCTGTACCATCAGAATTTAAAGATTTAAAATCTGAGAATAAATTTAGATAAAGGTGGAAGAATCATTTGCTGGGCAACCAACAAGTTTTTAACATTAAGTCTCAATATTTGTACTACTCAAACTATGATAATATATAATAATAATACATTCTAATATATATATATATATATAATAAATTCTAATATATATATATAATAAATTCTAATATATATATATAATAAATTCTAATATATATATATATAATAATAAATAATAAAGTGTCTTATTCTAATAGTATTTTATATATAAACTTTATTATATGTATATATAAAATTTATTATTTATTATATATAATTAGAATTTGTTATTTATTTTAATAAAGTTTTTTATTCTAATAGTATTATATATATACATATATATACGTATATATATATATATATGTATTTATATGTATATTTGTACTACTCAACCTCTGATAATATATAAAAATAATAAATTCTAATATATATAAAATAAACAATAAAGTTTCTTATTCTAATAGTATTATATATATACATATATACATATATACATATATAAACACATATATATATATATATATAAAGTTTC
This sequence comes from Timema bartmani, assembly GCA_902151455.1. Lineage (NCBI taxonomy): Eukaryota > Metazoa > Arthropoda > Insecta > Phasmatodea > Timematidae > Timema > Timema bartmani. The sequence goes on along the minus strand of CABFWB010003570.1, from coordinate 66,290 downwards.
TTATTCTAATAGTATTATATATATATATATAATACTATTAGAATAAGAAACTTTATTGTTTATTTTATATATATTATCAGAGGTTGAGTGGTACAAATATTGAGACTTAATGTTAAAAACTATAATAAATAGCTACATAATAAATAATAAATTCTAATATATACAATAAATAATAAAGTTTCTTATTCTAATAGTATTATATATAAATAAATATATATATAATAAATAATAAAGTTTATTATCCTAATAGTATTATATATATATATATATATATACATATAAACTATTGGAATAAGAAACTTTATTATTTATTATATATATTAGAATTTATTATTATTATTATTATTATTATTATTATATATTATCAGAGTTTGAGTAGTACAAATATTGAGACTTAATGTCTTAGGAAAAATTATACTTAGAAAAGAGTAGATATTAATTTATATTCTTACAGGGTTGTCACTACTTTTTAACATCAAATTCCCTGTGTTTTCCAAGTGAAGCAATTTACATTTTTACAGAAAACTTAAGAGAGGGGTATGGAGGAACAAAAATTCAATTTATACCAAATTTACAAGTGTGAAGTCATAAGATTAGTGTTTTGAAAAGGATGATTTGAGCTTGATTGGGGGAAATGAGATGAGGTAAAGAAGAGAGTGTCAAAAACGTGTGTGCGAATCAACGTGACTAGTTTTTCAGTTCTCTATTACTTCAATGTGAAGGTAAATCTAAAAAGATTGCTGCAAAGTGCGCAAAGCACATGGTGTTTTTTTTTTTT
>CABFWB010003570.1:19086-62963 GCA_902151455.1 Timema bartmani | reverse complement strand
CCCCAAACTTGAATCCTGCATACGCCACTGCATCTATACATACTTAATCACGCCATTTCCTTACGGGAGAGGCAATAAACTGTGCCTATTGCTCAAAATACAACTCCGTACTTAATCCAGCATCACTAACTTTTTCACCACTTCCTTATCCTTGCATACTCCCTTCGCTTCAACAACATCCATACACCGAGTCATACACGCGCTTTTATTCTTAGAACTCTAAATGTTTCTCTTATTCATACATTCACCTATAACACTTAGCCACGTCTTATATGGCCTACCCCTTCCTTTTGATCATCTAAAACTAGACTCGAGCTCAAATTTTTTAGTACTCGCACACTCCTAATAATAATAATAGTAATAATAATTTTATTTTATATTAATGTTTCTTTATTAAAGTGCTAGCCAACAGTCAATACCTCTAAGAGGCTAGCAATGAAGATACAGAAGAACATACGGTTTGAATATTAAAAGATAATAAATACATCTTCTTTGTATTCAGGTAATTACAATAAACAGTTATAATAGATAAAACATAATAAGGATGAAAACAGAAAAAAGATGATTCAGTAATAATATTCTTTTAGGAAACAGTTTACAATAAACAGATTGTTATTAACAATATGGGTGTTCCTTAAATAACTCTAGCTTTGGTTTATCTTTTACGGTAGAAATCGAACTATGGAAATCTATCGCTGATTATACAACGGCCGAGAGGGCTTGGCTTGTACGATTTAATGATTAAAAAAAATGGTGTAGGATTTCAAGGAGCACGAGATAACACCATAATGCCCACATGTTCGAGGGCGGATTGGTAAGAAATATTGCTGTTAAAAATGTTAAAATCAAAAAAGGGCATGCCAATAGAGTCATCACGAGAAGAGAGCTTGGAGCCTTAAAAGGTTTCAGATTCTATCATAATCATCGTAAAAAAAAGTATAAAAAATTATTTATCATAGCAAGCAACGAAAAAATCTCGTTGAACACTTTTCAATCTAAGAGTCAGTTAAGTTGATGAAATTCCACGCCACACTAGTATAATCTAGTTTGGATATGAACAAATTGATTGGGAGGAGGTCAAGAATAATACCAAAGGGCAGGTGGCTGAAGGGAGTGCAGAGGAATGTGGAGGCGAGAGGAGAGGACTAGGTAATGGCGGAGGAGAAATAGTGGCGGGGCGAAAGAAGACATTGGAGAGACTGATGTCCAGTTTCAGTCATTTTCGATATTTCTTGTAATATTTTTTTAACTATAGTGAAATAATAATAATTGTCTACGCAAAACTCTTTGTAAATAAATGACTATGAAAATACAACCAAGAATTTAGTCTACAAAGAGAATATTTGGTCTTGGAAATACTATCTTATTTTAAATACTGGAATGATCTATTTCACTTTCATGCTATTAACAGTAATATAATGCACTAATATGCGTTGTCGTTTTTTAAGATCCATTTCAAATCAATTTAAAGTAAAAATGAATGTTAAATATGGCGCTCATTAGCTGAAGTGTGCCCTCAAAGTGTGTAAGTTTCTTACACTCCCTTGACATGATACGAAATTAAAAAGATCACTCTCTTAACTAACAGTTTGCTTCCACCTCTCCTTGGTATATTAGATCGTGTCAGGTTCTGCATCTCCATTTTATCTTTTAATATTACTATTAGTTTGTAGATCCCAGCTTTATGGCACGCTAACGTAATTACGAAGTAATTAACAACTCTTTTGTGAAGAAACTTGCCGAGAAAACCGGTTTTGACAAAATCACACTGACACTGCTCGCTTTCGAGATAAGCTTCTCAATCTCAGGATAGACAATCTTTCGTTTCTCTGATTAGTAAAATTCCAGAGTGAATGTTAAGGATAAGTTTTAGACTTCAAGTACCTTTAGACAGCATCCAAAAAAATATAACGCCACATTCAGCTTATCCACGTATTTACACTAATGGAGTAGGAATAATAAATATAAAATTAATAAAAAGCGCACCTACCTTTTGTGGAGAGGGAATATGTAAGAAACAATTTAGTAAAAATCACCTCAGTTAACTTGGTTTCGATTCGAACACTGACCTATCACCATCAAATCAGAGAATATGAGACAGACGATTAATCCACATGTCTAACTGTGCTATACTTTAGTTTATTATGCCATTAGCTGCTTGGATTATATAATCTGATATAACTGTTTGGGGAAGATACATTTAAAATAAATGCTTCAAAAGATTCTAGGAAATAAAATGTAGAACCACTTTGTGGGAAATAAATGAGCCCCTAGTGCCACCCTATCGGGGATCAAACACTGGCTTTTCAAGTTAGTGTGAATCTTAAACGTACAGACCAGATGTTTCTGAATTTGAATTGATTTAGTAACAAAGTGAAATTGCATTTAAATTCTCCTAATGTTCGTAATGTGCGCTCACATAGACTGAAATGTTTGAATTTTAAAACGGTTTGTAGGAATGTTCGCTATATCTTTGAACATTTTACTCATAAAGTTTAAATAACATCATACATTTTTAGCAAGTACATTTATATATGGATTATTAGAAAATAATATCAACGATTATGGTTATGTTGGTTAAAAAAATTGTTATATATGCAGGCCTACTGTTATTAAGGCTTGAATTTTTTAAAAAAAACGGAGCTTTATTCTACCAATAAAAATACTTATCCTGTCACACGGTACATGGAGCTCTTTTTAACATGTTTTTTTTTTTAATATTCGCAAATAGCCTAAAAAATACTTGAGTTTGAATCCAAAATATTATTTATGTGATGCTTTTTACCCTCTGTTTTAACGAACTTTCAGACTGTGTAAGGGTTTTAAATTTAAAAGGCATAATAAAATCATACATTAAAATTCAGAAACATATTAAAGCCTAAACAAGGCCCGGTCTCCCACACAAGTGTATATCAAGTATATTATTTAAGAGATAGGCAAATAAGGGTGTTTAACGATTACAATTCTTTGTTGTGTTGGTTTATGATAGTATGATAATGAGGTGAAGACACTTTATTTAAATAAAAATAGCTAGTTCTATTTTTTTTTATTATTAATTTGTTTTACAATTTATTTAAAATTGCAAGAATCACAATCCAATCAACGAGAATTAAGTCATTACTATTAATATTTGGTGTAGTAGGTAGTAATGTAATATAAATACCACGTTTGGTTAAAATTTATTACTTACAAAAATAGTCCTACATATATACGACAATTTAATTTAATCAGTGCTCACAGCCCGAACGGGTACCAAGATANGGCGGATACATTAGAGAGCTTAGATTTAGTTATACCATAATGCAGCTGTTCTCAAACCTTTTGGCCTTCGGAGCACTTAACACCCCTAAAAAAAATTGCGAAATTCTACAAAGATTTTGTTTAAGGAAGTTATTTCTTACATATTGATGTTTACCGCATTAGAATTTAAATTTTGAGATTTTTGCAAGATTTAATTTTAATCGTAAATAACTTTAAAAATAATTTTAATTAGAATAGTGGAATTGTTAAAAAAAAATGCAAATAATATCTTTAAGATCTGACTTAAATAAAAGACCGCTAGATTCACAGTTCTTCTTCTGCATTCATTATTTTGCAACGTTTTGTTTTAATTGAAGTATATAACGAGACCCCAGACACACAAATGTTCTAAAGACTCTAGGAGCCCCTGAAGGAGTCTTGGGAAACCCCTGGTTTCCAGGGAGCATACTTTGAAAAATGCTGCCATAATTAATTGTTTTTGTTCGCGTTACAAATAAAAATAAATTGTTCTATGCTTTATTTTTATAATTTTATCAGGGTTTGAAATAAAATTAAAATGTTTGTAAAAAAAGCTATCTTTTCATTAAAAATGTAAATATACATGAGTCATTTAGATAAAAACATAACACAGACATTTATTTAAACATGATTAAGAAACTAAGTTCTTATAACCAAATTAAATAAATATGTACAGTGATTTCTTCAGTGATATTGGGGATAATTCTCATTTTGGAAGCCAAGTTTTTATTCCAATCAGAGGGAATGAGATTTTTACAACTAATCGTTTTTCTTTCTTCTCCCAATCCAATACCTTTAATCTCCTAATAATTATCCTGCTTTCCTTTCACGCCTTACATAATTCATCTACAGCTTTGTGTTATCGTTTTAATTTAAATACAATACATACTAAAAAAAATACAGTTATATATTTGTATCCACATCAGTGGCCACGTGGTTTAAGGGGTCGAGATATCAACTAACCAGACTGGTGGTGACAGGAAGGTTGGGAATCGAGTCCCGGTTAAGTGTACTTGGATCTATCCAATTGGTTTATCATTGTCCCGCTACGTAAATAACTAAATTATACCTCTCCAATCCACATTCCATCAATGTAAATATGTGGATATCCCTAATTGGTAGTGATACACGATGCACGAATATAAAAATTATTTGTTAATATTTGCAAGTATTAACAAACTTGTTAAGGGAGCCGCCTCGGTAAACGATAAATTGCCACGTATACGTTCATTTCTAACGCAATATTTAATTATATGATGAATCGTTTCAAAATATGGTTCACACCAAAATAAAGTAGAAAGATTTAAATAGGGAAGTTTTTCTTCAACAACTATGTATTTTGGGTTTTTGTAAGGGAAACAATGTGTGAAAATGCGAAATCAGGTCATTTTCAACTACTTTTTAAGCATATTTGTGGAGCCATGAGATTAGGCGTAGTGGAATTGCACCTTCCTCTAACAAATACATAATTTTTTTACAGGCTCACAACATAAAATTTTAAGATATTTGAAAGCTAGCAGCGAAATTTCCTCTTTAGCTTGAAATGATATGTTTCGTAGTTTTATTTCCATTCTCATTTATTTACATGCCAAAGGGTAGTTGTAGGTGAAGGGTGAAAGGGAGTATAATCTTGGACGACAGAATAGAGAAGTATTAAAAAAAATACACATATAATTATATGGCTTTATGGCCTGACAGCGATTGATAATTATTTCGCTGGCCCATGCGGCCTCCTTAAGACTTTAAACAATGGGGCTTAAGAAGATATTAATGAACTTGAGCCAAGCTATCAGCTAATAGCCTACTCTGGAGTGTGAAGAAATCTAAAGATATTTATTTAGAGAGATAATGATTTAACTTTCGAATCTATCAAGATGATTTGTATCATATATATAAAATTTTACTGACATTATTGTATGTTATTCCTCTCCTAAAAGTAGCTTGCAAATTAAATTATGTTAATAATGATTTAAAAGAGACATGTTATCATTGAAAATAAAAGTATTTTGATTTTTTCCTTTCAATTAAATGTTTCAGACGGGAATAAATTCACAGCGAGTTAAGTAAGGGCCTTCCACTTTTGTTAAAAAAAAAAGAGTGCGTTTTTTAGTTGTTGTTTTTTACTTTCTCTCTATCTTACAGGTAGAGAAAGTATTGTGATCGTCAAAAAAATCGAACTCGAGATTTTGATGAATTTTGACGTTTCATGACTTCCTGAATCCGAAAAAGTGGTTTTTGAATTTCTGTCTGTCTGTCTGTCTGTCTGTCTGTCTGTCTGTACCTCCAACTAGAGCCTAAACTATTTTACCGATTGAGCTGAAACTTGATATCTAGGGTTTTCATAGGGTTGCCCCGAGGGGTTTTTGGAATTGGATATCTACCCCTAAAATTAAGGGTAGTTTACTGAAGGGAAAAAAGAGAAAAAGTCGATTTTCTCAAAATCGGCTCTAACGATTTTGATTAAATTTCATTTATGAACATTAATAAATATTCCAAACAAAATGGCTACTCTCAATATTTCGGCAAAATGGCTTTAAGGGCTCCGGTCTGATGCGTAAATTAACATTTTTTATAATAGCTCCGAAACTATTTGAGATATGAAATTACTTAGCATTACAAATATGTATATATATTTATAATACAAATATTTTATTCGAAACATATTTTTATAAAATCAATAATTTTCAATCTATACGCAATTATATATATATTTTTAGCTTTTTGGACATTAAAGCTTAAGTATTGCGATCGTAAAAAAAACTAACCTGAAATGTTGATGGATTTCGACGTCTCATGACCCCCCGAACCCTAAAAAATAGTCTTTGCAATGCCGTCTGTCTGTGTGTCTATTAAAACTTAAAATTAAGGGTAGTTTACTGAAGGGCAAAAAGAGAAAAAGTCGATTTTCTCAAAATCGGCTCTAACGATTTTGATTAAATTTCATTTATGAACATTAATAAATATTCCAAACAAAATGGCTACTCTCAATATTTCGGCAAAATGGCTTTAAGGGCTCCGGTCTGATGCGTAAATTAACATTTTTTATAATAGCTCCGAAACTATTTGAGATATGAAATTACTTAGCATTACAAATATGTATATATATTTATAATACAAATATTTTATTCGAAACATATTTTTATAAAATCAATAATTTTCAATCTATACGCAATTATATATATATTTTTAGCTTTTTGGACATTAAAGCTTAAGTATTGCGATCGTAAAAAAAACTAACCTGAAATGTTGATGGATTTCGACGTCTCATGACCCCCCGAACCCTAAAAAATAGTCTTTGCAATGCCGTCTGTCTGTGTGTCTATTAAAACTTAAAATTAAGGGTAGTTTACTGAAGGGCAAAAAGAGAAAAAGTCGATTTTCTCAAAATCGGCTCTAACGATTTTGATTAAATTTCATTTATGAACATTAATAAATATTCCAAACAAAATGGCTACTCTCAATATTTCGGCAAAATGGCTTTAAGGGCTCCGGTCTGATGCGTAAATTAACATTTTTTATAATAGCTCCGAAACTATTTGAGATATGAAATTACTTAGCATTACAAATATGTATATATATTTATAATACAAATATTTTATTCGAAACATATTTTTATAAAATCAATAATTTTCAATCTATACGCAATTATATATATATTTTTAGCTTTTTGGACATTAAAGCTTAAGTATTGCGATCGTAAAAAAAACTAACCTGAAATGTTGATGGATGTCGACGTCTCATGACCCCCCGAACCCTAAAAAATAGTCTTTGCAATGCCGTCTGTCTGTGTGTCTATTAAAACTTAAAATTAAGGGTAGTTTACTGAAGGGCAAAAAGAGAAAAAGTCGATTTTCTCAAAATCGGCTCTAACGATTTTGATTAAATTTCATTTATGAACATTAATAAATATTCCAAACAAAATGGCTACTCTCAATATTTCGGCAAAATGGCTTTAAGGGCTCCGGTCTGATGCGTAAATTAACATTTTTTATAATAGCTCCGAAACTATTTGAGATATGAAATTACTTAGCATTACAAATATGTATATATATTTATAATACAGATATTTTATCCGAAACATATTTTTATAAAATCAATAACTTTCAATCTATACGCAATTATATGAATTTTTTTAACTTTTTGGACATTAAAGTTTAAGTATTGCGACCGTAAAAAAAAACTAACCTGAAATGTTGATGGATGTCGACGTCTCATGACCCCCCGAACCCTAAAAAATAGTCTTTGCAATGCCGTCTGTCTGTGTGTCTATAAAAACTTAAAATTAAGGGTAGTTTACTGAAGGGCGAAAAGAGAAAAATTTGGTTTTCTCAAAATCTGCTCAAACGATTTTGATTAAAATTCGTATCTAGGCGTTGATTAAGATTATAAATAAACTGGCTATTTTCATTTTCCTATGAAAATGATTTTTAGGGTACTTTACAGAAGCGTTAATTTCCGTATCTCCACAACTATTTGAGAAACTAAACAACTTATCATTGCAAAATTGTAGGACTATTAGAAATAAAAAACTTTTATTTGACATATATTTTTATAAAAGCAACAGTTTCTGAGATATTTGCAAATATATTAATACAATTTTGTGAGCTTTAGTTGTAAACATATACTACTTAAGTCTTAACGCAATAATTCTCCAATGCCATAGAGTAATTAAATATAAGTATCTAAAAAAGTATGTTATTTTTCCTTAAAGCTCTTAGGAGAAATGTTTGCATAGCAATGATCTATCTCCATTTTAGACTCAATAGTCAATATTTACATTTTTTATTGGTCAAAATGTATAAATGAATAATTAAATATCAATGCGATGACTTGAAGATCTGCAACACCTTATAAAATGTTAAAATTTTAACCAGAAATCGAAATTTTAATACGAAGTGTTGACCCTTGTGGAAGACATTAAACTGTTTGAAATGTTCTTAGGTGGACAAAGATGCGCCTCTTTTCTCATTGATTCTATATCATTGTATATTATTTTATGCGTGTTCTTATGTGGAGTGGTGATGATACAATGTACATTATTCCGTTCAGAAATCTTACGAGTTTATAGAAAGAGAGAGAAAGTCTGTGCGGTGTGCCGTACCATTTATTTAATCCTAGTGCGGATTAAGTTGTATAGATAAGACACACATTGCATGAATCCTTCAGCAATATTTCCATTGTTGAATCATAAATAAATAATATATTTTATTCAATTATTTTAATGAAGCTTTCAACAATATTTATTTTATGGCTATGAACTGTTAAAGCTAAAAAAAAAAAAATTGTTGTTTGGCATTAAGAACAATTCAAAGGGGCAATTCCAGCCTTAAGGCTTTCTTATTGACATTTTTATCATACAAATTTTTCAGAAAAATTTAGGTTAAAAAATGCATGCCACCAGATTTAAAATTATTTTTCAATCTTAAAAAGAGAGTTAACTCTTCAACTAGTTCCAAAAGATTTTCAGAGAGAGAACATGAAAGGGGATCGTAATATATATATATATTAGTATACATTAAAGTGTTTCATTTTGTAAGGCAAAAACTAAAATGTAAAATTTCTGCAGACTTTGTTTACGCCCCGAGTCTCAGTGATGTAAAAGATATATATGCCAAATTTCAAGAAGATTGGATAATATTTAATATTTAGGGGTTGCACACATTGATCATTTTTGTAAAAGTAGGCAAAAAATACGATTTTTCAATGTTAATTACTTTTATTGGGAAAACTAAAAATCACAAACTTAAAATAATATTAAAACTAGACACTAAGATTAATAGGTAGTATGATAGGTAAAACATGTGTTATATTAATCAACTTTGAACGATGCAATCCCTTCTTTTGTTTGCTTGGTGACGATTTTTCTGTGATGCTCGACTACCCTCAACAAGAATTGTTTTTGTTGTTCGTCCCTGACCGATTTGTTAAACTTTTTTATCAGAGCAATTCCTCTTTCTGAGGTTTGGTTTCTAAATTTTTAGTCATATTTTCCTTAACAGCCTGAGTAATAGGTTCGTAAAAAAAAGCCAATCCTACATTTGTTTCTGACAGATACCAAAGGGTGTCTCTTAGCAACAGTGAGAGCACATTTTTTGACGTTTGTATCTGGGTAAGTGCTCAGAAGCTGTAGCATATCCAAATCATTATTTGTAGGCCATCGACTTACAATTGCCTCGTATCAAAAGCGAACATTTATGAGGCTGACAAAATGTTCAACCCGTTTCATTCCTTTCAATTCTCGTTGAGGAATATTCAACTGTTTAGTGAAGAGGACAATTTTAAGTGCATATATTGCCTTTTCCATCCACCTTGCTTGATGCAGAGCCCCTTGGATCCTGAAACAGAAGTCGTTTTTAGACCAACCTCCTAGGTACATGAGTGAGAGTTGAAATAACTCTTTGTAGTCTGATCTTGGATGACTTCCGTCTTTTAGGACATTTTGGATGTAGTTAACCATTTTCACTCGTTGTTCTTCTAGAAAGCCTTGAACGGGACTTTCTGCATCCAACATTGTCGTATATGACTTCTTATCAAGTGAAGCTCACAAACTTTGGAACTTCCGAAAAATATGGATGTCAGGACCACTTTATGGTATGCCACAACACTCCTAAAACACTCCTTTCAATATTAGTTCATGGGTGTGATGATCGCAAGCCAATCACAACAATGTTCGTCCGAATTCCCTTTCAATTCTGGTACATGCCCCTTCGATCAGTCCTGTATAGATGCTGTAGTATCAAAAGATATACCGATGATATTGTCACGTAGCCCAAATAGGTCCACTTCCCGAATAACTACTTCAGCCATCTGCTCACCAGTGCCTTTCAGGGCAACAGGTACGCTAAGCAAATGCTCAAAATCTTTACCAGTCACTAGAACTGCAACTATATCTTTCAAAGTTTTGACATTCCCATGGGCAACTGAGGGCAACAGTTTACTATCCCAATGTAAGACCAAATGAGGAGGATTTTCAAAGAGTGACTCTTCGATTATTTTTTTGCTATTTTTCTTTTATTGATTGCCCGAGCTTGGTAAACGGTAGCTGGAGATACATACATTTTTGAAACATCGTGGCCAAGGCTCTTTGTAGTTGCTATAAATGAAGTACTTGCTTGTCGAATAGAGAGCTGTTCTCGATCCCAAGAAGACGTGAGTGTATGATCAAGAGGTTTTAATCTAGGACTTGAACGTAATTTTTTTGTTGCTGGAGGCGAAAACTCGGCCTCTTGGTCACTAGGTGCTGATGACGATGGAGATGAGTCTTCCAGTATCTGTCTTATTGATTTCAGCGATAGCTTTGTAATGTTTATTCTTATATGAATCTTTTTTTTCTTCTTTTGTACACTTAGTTCTTATTTTCGAGGCGAAAACCTTGTCTACTCCACTCATTGACGAACTCATACGATCTTCTCTTTGTGACCTAAGAAATTCTCTATCTTCTTGTGATACGCTAGTCATTTCCATCACATTTTGCCGAGAAATGTCAAATAACTCGACGAGATCACCTTTCCAAATCTGCCGTTTCACATTTGTTTTATCCGTGTTTCTCGATTTCTCTCTACCCAGATTTTGGTATTCTTTGTACAGCTTCTGTATACCAGCACGGATATTCTCATTCGTCTTAACAGGGACATTTGCTTTCCTCCACACTTCCTGTATTTTAGTACTGATAGATTTAGCAGTATCCGAAATTGTTTCTTTCATTTCCTTGTGATGGTAAATAAAAATTAAAAGTACTTGTTCCTTTGAAGGGAGCCGAGCTCCAAAAAACTCACCCCTAAACACCTTATCTAGCAGCCAAATTCCTCTTTTGGTTCCCATTTTAAAGTTCAATTACCTGCAAAAGATGAAAGAAATACATGAGAAGCCCATTAGTGCAAAGCACTTCAATATTAGAAATTTCACTAGTTTGAGATAAACGTGATCAATGTGTGCAAACCCTAAATATTAACCACTCTTCTTGAAATTTGGCATATATATCTTTTACATCACTGAGACTCGGGGCGTAAGCTAGGTTATATGAAAATCACATCTTTGGAAAAATGAAACACCCTAGTATATGACATATATATATATATATGTGTGTGTGACATATATATATATATATATATATATATATATGTGTGTGTGTGTGTGTGTGTGTGTGTGTGTGTGTGTGTAGCCTAGTGCTAATCGGGTCAATGTAATGTTTTGCTATTTTTGTTTTATCTGCTCATAATACTTTAAAAGCTCTATACTTTCAAATGCTAAAAGGGATAATGTGTAAATGTTAAATTTATTAGTTATTCAAAGCTGTTAGACCAATGTCATATTTCATTTAGCTTTTTTTAAATTAAAGTATGCAAAGGCTAAAGATTAAATTGGCTGTTTGAAAACAAATATATTTAGTGGCAGAAAAGACAGTGTCAAGTTTGGCCTTTGTTGCGTTCAAAGTTTAGGAGAATTAGTAAGTGTTGATTATTAAGACTGATACCTTTGTTAAGCTCTCTTTAAAAATTAATATATATTTTATATAGGGCTTTTAAATCCAAGCTAAGAAAATATGTGTGGGATAACTTTACTAAACGTCAAAATAAAATCCAATAGCCGAACTTTTTTTTCATACATTTACTAAGTATTGAAATTTTTATTTGATAGAAACTGGTTTTAATAAATTATGTGACGTTGGTTTATATTTAAATGATTTTAATTGTGCAAACTAAAAAAAAATCTACTCTATAAGCTTGCCATTGAGCTATACCAACCAACAAGAGGCCATCTTTTCTGGCGAAGATAGTGCCAACATTTGCGTATATATGGGGTCATGTGTTCATCACAACAAGCCGTCTAGACATTAATTTCAGTTTTCTAGACCAGATCCGCTAATTTTTCATTCAAGTAGCTTCTCGTTTGTCCTAAAGAGGTTGAGTTGACCTCGTTATTCTCACAGAAAATCTGGAAGCGCTGGGGATCGAACCTGGGACCTCTGGATCTCTAGCCATGTTTATACATGTGTATATGTACTGTACATATATATATATTAGTAACAAAAGAGCTTGCAGCGTTAGTCTCGCAATTTTGCCCTAGGTCACCGTTGACAGGAAGCTCAGGATTAGAATCTCAACCGAGTACGTTTGGTTCTATTTTATAAATGTGATTCTCATTGTGGTGTTCCAATATACTATTCACGTCACGGTGATTCACGATTCTCTAGACCAGTGATTCTCAACCTTTTTTTAGCTGGTAGATCATCAAATTCCCCTAACATATATTTTTTAATCAAATTCCCACGCTCACACTTACCAATATTATTTAAGACAATTATAAAAAAAAATTAAAATCTTGTTTTATAATCACGTTTTTATACAAAAACCAATGTAACACTGGCATCGTAACGGTACAAATAAATTGACTGAAAATTAATGTGATGGTTGGTAGAATTATAGTTTTTAGGAGTTCTTGAATATTGGGTCTTACAACTGATAGGCAGTGTTGCCAATATCTCAAGAATAAATTATCTTACTTTGTAAAATGAATTGAAAAAAATGTCTTCAATTATTAGATGATTTTAATGTTACACTATGTTCCACACTCCCTAGGAAAGTGCTTCACACCTCCCCAGGGGAGTGCGCCCCCCAGATTGAGAACTTCTGCTCTAGACCAGCGAATCATAACGGTTTTTAAATGTGAGGAAACCTCACTTAGCTTAAAAAAATATTCAGGTATTACCACTTGCTTTTAGTAATTTAATTTTTTTTAAATACTAAAAAAAATTGTTCTGAAATTATAGAATACTAATAATGTTGTATCTTGGAGTTTCACGTATTTATAAAATAAACACATTTCAATTTTAGTAGTTGTTGCTAGTTATTAATCGATTGATATTCATGCATACTCATACTGAGTAATTTAATGAAATGGGTGGTGCCGTTTGTTTGCTTTCAAAGATAATATAGTCAGTTGAAACCACGATGATGCCAACAATAAATATAATTTCACATACAGCTTGAATCAATACTTTTGTTTCAATCAAACAAGAATAAAGTATTTCTCTTCACAAACATATGTTGTGGAAAGATAGACCCCGTAGGAAACCCGTTATTTTGCATCTAGAAAAGCTACAAGATATACTTCAAGGCATGTGATCTGCAGCTGTCACTTTTGATAGCTGTAACCAATACCTAAAAAATAACAAAAATAATATGATAAAATGCCATCAATATTGGCCCCCCAAAAAATACGTTTGTATTTTCTAAAACTGTCTTCCTATGAAAGTTCACGTGTCTATCAGACAGTTCTTTATATTCAAAATGAACCCTTCGTTTAACCTGAATGGCAGGAGTCTTTCCTTGAAGGATTAAACAATGGCACTATCCTATAATATTCTGAAAATTGAAAAGTGACACCTGGACACGGGAATCGAACCCGGGACCTCTGGCTTAGTACGCCAATGCTCTAACCACTGAGCTATCCAGGATTCGTCTCGTGTCCTGGGTCATTCTTCACTCATATTTTAAGGCAGAGTCTATGATGGACTTAGTGGAAATCGTCGGCTACAAACAAGTATGTGATTATATTAATATCACGAACCATCGGATAACGCAGCCATCTGCGACTCGGTAGTTGGCTTTTTGCTGCCATTTGCACAGTTATTAAAATATGAGTGAAGAATGACCCAGGGCACGAGACAAATCCTGGATAGATCAGTGGTTAGAGCATTGGCGTACTAAGCCAGAGGTCCCGGGTTCGGTTCCCGTGTCCAGGTGTCATTTTTCAATTTTCAGAATATGATATCTAGTGGAGTAATTTCCCACTAATAAGCATAAATAATAGCTCCGGCTATTAATTCTTACTATCCTATAAGTTATGCCATAGTAGAAACATGCCAGGTAAGCTTTTTACCCTTCAGAGTAAACGGGGTGTAATTTATATGTGGCCAGAAAGGAAAATGACGACTAGTAATAGTTGTGAGCAATGAGAATTAACGTCGGACCTCTTGAAACTTATTTTCGTCTCCATAGAGGTCCGTGTCCCCTAAGTCGGTAATCATTATTCTATAACACACCCTTCATTAAAACTTACACTAGATTAAACTGTTTGTAACCATAATTTAAAATGTACTTATTTAATATATTTTGACCAAAGCTGATAATATATTCAACCACTAATTTATTTCTTTTTTGTCACCGCGTTTCGAGTTATACGCATGTCTACGTATTTATACATGTGTTAGGGATGCTTAAAGTTTAATTTAGAGGAAACATGTACCCGAATTTTCGGGGAAGGGGATTGGAAATTTAATAAAAAACACCTTCATTGTAAAATACAAGGATTCAAACCCTGAACTCCCCGTCATCGGCAGACCAGTCAATTGTGAGAGGATATAAACTTATACTATTCGACCATTCAACATCTAAGTTGGTTATTGATAATCTTTTTAATACCACATCTTAATATCTGTTAAGGCTATACGCATATGTACTAATTATGCTAATGAGTTAGGGATGAGTAGGGTCAAATTTAGAAAAGTGTACCCGTATTTTCGTAGATGGAGGGTGGGAAACCGTTTAGGAAAACCATCTTAGTACACCCGACTGAGATTTGAACCCCGATATCCCTGTCATCGACAGTATAGTCTATTGTGAATGTGATGCCTTAGACCACGTGGCTATAGGAGCAGATAATAATTACTCATCGTTAATGTTTTATCAAATATGATCCATAGTTTGTGTTAAATTTGTTGAGACATTACATACATTTTCGTCTAAACAATATTGACCATTGAAATGTTATTTTTACTCAAATTATTTAACAAGTTAATATAGACTATATGATATTTCTGTCATAATAAATATGGTTTAGTTCTCAATAAATAGATCGATTTAATTTTAAAATAAATTTTTTACAAAAAATTGCCTTAAAGATATAGGGAACAAGACAAAAGGACAGTGTTTTTGCAGTTTTTTTTAGCATTTCTTTTTTACAATTATAAATAAAATATTTCTTCGGTAAAAATACAAGGTTTAATTTTATTCACGGGGTGATCTCAGCCTTTGTTGAATATCTATCATGACCATAGTGGCACTAGATAACAAACATTTTGAATGAAGAGAAAAATTTGTTATCAAATTCCAGGACACTATTAAAAAATATTCAATAAAATGTTAAAGTCACCATGTGAAGAAAATTAAACTATATGTTTCTACTGGTGAGTTATTTGATTTCTTGTAGCCCAAAATTGTTTTAATATAGAAACTGCAAAAATTTACCTTTTCGCGCGTCTCCTACATTCCCACTTCAATACCATAAATAGAAATATATAGAAATATATCTATTTTTTTAATATATTTTTCAAATCTATTTTTCATTTGTTTATTAAGTCGGAAAATGTATATTTTTATAACATGACAGATGCTCTCCGCGTATCACTATCAACCATATGTGCGTGACCCGCCTCGGTGGCGTAGTTGACTAACGCGCTAGTCGTGTTGAGCTCGGCCACCGAGGACGGGGAGATCGAGGTTCGAATCTCAGTCGGGTGAATTGGGAGTGGTTTTTCCTAAATGGTTTTCCACTCTCCCTCCACGCAAATGCAGGCTCACTTCCTCTAATTTCAACCTTCCCAATTCCTAATCCATTAGCGTAGCTAGTACTTAAGCGTATAACCCGAACGGGTAGTAAGACGCGGTGCTAAATATTATTCATATGTTCGTGGATTGAGAATGATAAACAATTTAAGAATAAATCACTCAGTATTGGCCTACCCATTGGGATTCGAACTCCCACCTCTTCATCTTCGGCAAGCAAGACGAGAATTATGGTTCTTGTCCATGTTATCACCAGTGGGTAGCTTTTTCAAAGCTAATTTTACGATGCTTGGAAAGTGAAGAAAAAAATCTTCTATTAAACTAATGTTATTAAAGGGAGCGGAGCCATACAATTCTCCATTGTCCTTGACCTCACTTTTTTATTATTAATGAAGTTTGTAGACTTTCTATTATGGGCGCTGCTCTACTTTTATCGTGTTTTTTATTTATCGGCGGAGTGGAAGCATTTAGTTGTTTCACACAACACAGTAAAATATCACATCACAATGTCGTATAGGGTCTCAAATATAATGGGCACACCACACTTCGTATTAGGTAAATTGTTTACATAATTAGAGGAGAAAAAAATAAAGTAACATGAGCATGCTCTTTGTAATTAAAACAATATAATTGTTCTCAATGTATGAAATTGCATAAACTATTTATATAAAAGTGTAATATCAAAATTTATTTTTAAAAATACTCTTATTTAACACTTAAAAATAGATGTATAGATTTAGTCATGTTCATAAAGTAGTATAAAATTGATTTTAAGGTTGGTTTCTTTGTAGCATTTAAACGTAATTGTAAATTATTTTAGATATTTTTTTATTTGTATTTTTTTAAATGTATGTCACTTTTTTTAATATATTCAAATCAACTTTCTGAAATAGTTTTAATTAAGTGATAAATGTTAACATGTATGAGGGAACCGAGGCCGGAACCTCTAGTTTGGTCCGCCAATGGTTTACCACTTACCCATTCTGGGTCATCTAGTTTCTAGGGCCATATTTCGCTAGTTGTTTTTGTGTTGAGTCTGATTGGAGCGACTAGTGAGAGATGGCCCTGACTGGATACGAGATGAATCATAATGTCTCAGTGGTGAAGCATTTTTGCACAAATATTACAATCACAAGTTTCTATTAGCATGTTTAGTTTATCACTTTTCATTTATTTGAATCTGATTTGAGTAGTGGATGTTACAAATGTTATTGACATCTTAATCTAAGGGGTAGGTGTGAAGAGGGTCGTTTAAAGGGGGCACACATGCATTAGCATGGAAAGAAAATGGGAAAAACTTGGTTTGGGTTAGAGCCATGGCCTTCTCGTTTAAAAATTAACATTTATATGATAAACGAGCCTATTTTTTTATATTTTTTTCATTAAAAGAGCGTATTTGCATTATTAATGGTTGTGTTCATGGCCAGGCGTTATTCAGCGAAGAACATTTCAACATCGTGAAATATATAACTCGTGGCAAACTTTATACATACCTGCAATGTGGGTTGCGTTCTCTTTGTAGCAAGGCGTTTGTTTTTCTGAACTATCTTGAGGAATGGAAGCATATTCAATACTGTTGACGTTTGAGAAGTACAAGATTTGTTTGCCATCATTAAATTAATTTAAATGCACTGTTTATTCAGTATGAATATTAATATATTTCTTTCCTTTTTATAACATAAATTGAAACATCACGAAGCAAACATATTATGTACTGTACACAACCTCACGGGAACAATTATTATATAATTGTATACATCTCATTTTGACGTCATGATTTGTATACAGACTTTAAGGTGGAAGTGTAAGGAACGCGATATAAGTGGAGTGTCTGTGCAGTTTTTATAGCAATTTTGTTTGTACCCAAATCAATAAATATTGCTCCAATAGAAATATAAAAGTTTAAATTTTTTCACACGGTGATACCAACAGATTTTGAATATCTGTCATGAACATATCGACATTAGATGAGAAATATTTTAAACGAAGAAAAAAGTCATCATTAAATTCCAGGACACCCTTGACAGATATTCAATAAATGTTGAGGTCAACATGTAAGGAAAATATTTCTACTGGGGGAATTATTTGATTTCTTTTGACTAAAAAAAAGTTTATATAAAAACTGCAAATATACTTCCCTTTACTCACGCCCCATACATATCCACCTTAAATAAATGGTGCATGAACATCACGGTCATACGGTACAAACCATCATCCACCAAGTTCACTATAGACTGGATTACCATTGACTGGTTCAACGTTCGAATCTCGGGGCACGAGAACCGGTGTGGGTTTACCACGTGCGATTTAGCATTGAGGTTTTTCCATTCTCTCCCCACGCTAATTCCTGGGAATTTACTTGAAAACTACCAACAGCATCATAATAGTAGAAGTAATATTAGCTTTATTTTATTCACCACGTTTTAATACCCGTTCGGGCTACACGCCTACATTAATTGAGGGTGTCGGGGCAAATACATGTTAGCCCTCATTTGAGGGAGAAACGTGTTAGCAGTGATTTCTGGTAGTTTGGCTCTTGAAATAAAAGTGGTTTTTTTTAGTTAGGAAAGACGTTGAGAATAGCTAATATCGATGAAGATTTTATATATATTTTTACAGATTTGTTAGAGGTTTAAATAATTAAAATATCACATCTAAATCAATGAGGGTTATAAAGTTTTTGCCCCAATACCCTCAATTACTCTAATGAAATAAGGGTGAGTAAGGTACTATTTTAGAGGAAATGTACCCACATTTGCTTGGAAGGAGAGTAGAAAAGAGTTTATAAAATAAACACCCTCAGCACACCCAACTGGTTTTGAACTCCAATTTTCCCTTTACTGGTAGTCCATTCTGACACGAGAGTGACCATACGACCACCGATGCAAGTCGTAGTACTAGTAATAATTGTATTATTATTATTATTAGTAGTAGTAGTAGTAGTAGTAGTAGTAGTAGTAGTAATAATAATAATAATGGATACGTTTAGATTCTGATGAAACTCTAAATATAATAGATTCAAGATTCATTAAAAAAAAAACCATAGAGGGTAGCGCCTCTACAACTTCACATTGCACACTGGCAGAGTTTGGCTTTGTGGGGTAAAATGAGCTGATACATTATTCAAAGGTTGGATACAGCATATATGTATTCAAAACTAACTTATGACTAAAATTATAGCTCTTACGGGGTCTAACATTAACCTTTCTCATTCCTAGCCCATCAACGTAATTGGTACAGAATTATATAGCCCGATTGGGTAGTAAAACGCGGTGCTAAAAATAAAGAATACAAGATAATTTTTTCTAATAGTTCTTATAAGACATTCATTCGTAAACATAAATGAATGAACTATTAAAACAAAAGGAAGTGAATAGTTTAATTTTTAGCAGAAATTAAAAACAACAATTATTCAGGACCGTCATTCAACTGCCGTAATAACAAGAAATGATTTGTGGTTGGACAAAATTAATAATAAATTTACTCGTATTAGGTGGCTGCTTGAAATAAAAAGCAAAAGTTTTTCTAGTCTGGTTTATCAGTGGTGAAGAGGTCTGGGATAGAATCCCGTTCGGGTGTGGTGAGATGGTTTTCCGTAAATATTTTCACATTCTTCCCCCAAGTTACATTTCCTTTAAATTGTACCTTTCTAATTCCTACTATCCCAGTGTAAATACTCGGTTAGCCCGGACGGGTAGTAATACCTTGTGTAGAATATTAAATTTAAAGTATTGTTCAAGCTAAGAGATTAGTTTTAAATAAACTATATATGATTTGTTCTTATCAAAGTTCTGCTATAAAAAGTACTATGACATTTCAAACGCACACGAGCTTTTACTAACGATTATTTGGCATTCATAGAATTATATTCTTCTTGACATAGTAAAATAAACTTCATTAACTTCTGGATCGGTTGTTTTAGAATTCTATATATGGGGCGTTTTGATGGATTAAATTGTACACAAAGGTAAAGGAAGCAAGCTAATAGGTATGATGAACGAAGCACTTTGTATCTGGAGATTATAAAAGAACTACAGTGCCAAGTATATGACCTCTTTTAACTAACTTTAGACAACATTCATCATACCTCGTGTACAGTTGGGGCTAATGAAGGTCAATTTAAGGAGCAAATTGTTCACTGGCTTAGATGATAGGGAGTTATGCATGGATGCCGTAACTCAATCTGATACCGGAAGCCAGGGTTCAATCCCAAACGATAACACTGAGATTTTTATTTCTACAAATTGATTTTTCAAGCACACTTCAAACTATTTTACATGCAATATTTATCCATCCGTAACTTTAGTGATTCAATATGCCTCAATACCCATCCGAGAATTTCATAAATTTATATTAATGGACTAAGGACAGGGATATTAGACTTTCTATGGAGCATAGTTGCATTTGTGTATAGAGAGAGTGGTAAACTATTTAGGAGAAAAAACTCAATACACCTGACCGAAATTTGAACCCAAGCTTCCCCTTCAATGTAAAATAAGACCAGAAGATACCGATCTTATTTCGCATTCACTCGTATGGAGATTACACTTAAGTGTAATTGGTAGATTATCTGCCTTCTGACTTGAGGATCTCAGGTTCTATTTCCAGGAGGGCATATAGCCCAAACGGTTAGTAAGATGCATCGCTATATTTTTTTTTACTGAGAGTCATTAATTTACTCTTAAGTAAACTTAGTTTGTCCTTTTTGACTAAGTGGTAAATTAACCGATCTTGGTCGGGTGTGTTTCTCGCTCACGTTGTAAGGTGTACATGGTCTATAATATCGGTATCCATTGTCCGTGTAACTATTTTTCTTTCCTGGTTTTGACCAAAAATACGATAGATTTACTGGGTCATACGATGTATTGCCACTAAACATGGCACAATATTTATATTCTAATGTCCTGTTCAGCCAAACTCATCAAAATGTATTTTTCGTTGCAGTGCATTTGCGATATGTTCTCATATCGACTTATCCCCAACATTTCAGCCTGTAATTTACCTCGCCGTACAAGACTAATTAAAAGCTATTCCGTGTTTAGTTTCTAACATGTCTAGACCCACCCGCTAATGATTACAGATGCAGGTAACCATAACAGTATAATATTTGCTTTCAGGGTGTTGCGTGTTTGCATATAATTAACAAGCTGAACTTAAGTCATTACTGGGTTTTATTACTAACCATTTGTTATTTTTCCTAATTATTAATTGTATCGGTATTCGTTCTGTTACCTGTAAAGATGCTGTCATGCAATATCTGTATAATCTAAAGATTAATGATTAATGATTAACATTATTGTCATTAATAAATGTATAACAATTTTACTGAAAACATTTAACGTTTCTTTTCATGCACCGAGAAAAAAAAAATCTTGTACACGGTTCATAAATATAATGTTTTGAGTACAGAACCATATAAAAATTGATTTTGAAATAATCATAGCCGGAAGAAAAATTGTTTCAAATATTCAATCATGAAAATAAATTAAATTATCTTTGATGGTGTGTCAATTTTTTTAATTAAATTGTTTTCTACTTTAGTAAAATCTACCTTATTTTAACCCCGATTCAGTCACTATATAACTAAGAAATCTTTCCAAAGTTATAGTACCTTTATGAGAT
This sequence comes from Timema bartmani, assembly GCA_902151455.1. Lineage (NCBI taxonomy): Eukaryota > Metazoa > Arthropoda > Insecta > Phasmatodea > Timematidae > Timema > Timema bartmani. The sequence continues at coordinate 41,496 of CABFWB010003570.1, read as the reverse complement.
ATATTATACTTATTTCAAATAAGCTTAGTGTTTTGAATTTTTGTGAAACCATATTAACTTATATTCTAGTATAATTTATTAACATACAACTATAGTAATAAAATAATGTATTTATACTTATCTTACAATTTTAAAAAATGAATCTGCAGCTTAAATGTTATTCATTGATCCATTCTCTTGAATATATCCTAACTCTTTAATTTAACGTGATTTCTATATTATTATTATAATGTTACATTTAACCATATAACATAATAATAATTCTGGTTGTGAAGATCACATGTTTATAAACTTTTATCTTGCAAGCAGACCTCGAGACGTAGCTCAACACCTAAAAACACATACTTAGAGCTGGTGAAGCTTCGTAATTTTGTGTTTTGAAGTTTACTTTGTGAATTTTAAGCAACTTTACAGTTTTGATTCCTAAATATGACGTAAGCTGCCTCCTGATTAGTGGACTATTCAGCCTATCAGGGCAGAGGACAGAGAACAAAAAACGCAAGCTTTGTGTCTACTTTGAACTGCAATAAAAATGTATAACCGGATTAAGTTTTGTTAGTAATGAGAATTAAAAAGTTAAGAAAAATTATAAAATTATCGCCACGTTGGTCAAGACAATAACCAATCTTTATTTTCAATAAGTATTATAAGCTATTACTTTTTTATAGCTGTATGGTAAACATAACGACAGGTTGCCAATGTTTTATACTTCAAATCTAGTTGTGTATATCGTAAAATGGAAGGGGGAAAAATCTAAGTGTAGCCACCCGACCTACACCTATTGATTTAAAACTAAATAAAGAAAGAGTATTTGCTCAAATGACAGCTATATACCAATTAAACAATATGTTCACCTACTTTTATGTACCACTCAATTGCAAGTTTTTACAATGTGGCACTATTATTTAGAGGTTGCATAAATTGCTCTCCATAATGTGTAGTATAGAAATATTACCCAACAAATACAATTATTCTTGATAAGTATTATGACTTGAGACTTAAAAGGTGAATTTACATAATTTGTAACAATAATGGCTTGTATCTCTGTGACACCAATGGTTTATTATATGCATCGAGACGTTCTCTCAGCTATCGTGTCACTTAATGGTCGCTGCTAGAGTATTTTACATTATGTTCGGGCTCGACACTGGGTAGCTATGTATCATACTAATAAATGATTTCATACTAAACAACCATTTTGGATGTGATTCTTCGTTACAAAGCTAACTTGATTGGACACATCCTTAGGAGTAACTGTCCTCTGCACGACGCGACGTCATGAAAGGCAAGGTGATTTGAAGGAAAGAAGACAATTCTGGGAGATGAAGAATGAGGCAGAGAAAAGTTCATTGGCAAAAGGAATGGACCTGTCGTAAGACAGACCACCTAATAAATAATAATAATAATAATAAACTAATATCACATTTATTTATTTATTTGTTAAACCACTTTATATTATACCATATTATTATTATTATTATTATTATTATTACTATTGCTATTATTATTGCTATTATTATTATTAATATTATTATTATTAATTATTATTATTATTATTATTATTATTATTATTATTATTATTATTATTATTATTATTATTATTATAAAAACCTAAAACAGTTTCCTACAAGTGAAGTGCTGTCGCACCTTTGTTCCTTTTGACTGAAAGACGCAATGGCCTTCCCAACTCAAGTCGTGCAACACTCACGACTCTCAGTGAAGGATCAACCAATCGGAATCCAGCCCATCAAACTTTATTTTCATATTATTTTTGAAAAAAACTGTGCCAAAGCTATCTACGTTCTCTTTTCTTCTTAAGTCAAAGGTTGGTTTGATGTGATTTATATTTTAGTTAGCTAGTGCTGCCTGAAACATATGGTAGAAATCCCATGTACTAGGTTAATAATTAAATGTGGTTGTTTCCCGTTGCCCTCCACACACCATTTATATACTCGAGCGTGAAAGGGCCTACCCATTTTACCGTAAAGATGCTTTCAGACACCTTCCAGGGTTCTTTTATATACCACAATCTACATAGGACCGACGGCTTTACTTATTCTCCGAAGGAAGTTGTGCTACATATCTATAACGCTCAAGAAAAATAGATCTACCTCAGCTGGCAACAATTCTTGAATATCTGCCAAGGCTCTCATGAAATTTTATAAGTTTTTCTTTTCAATTAAAACGTTTATCATCTAATGCCGCTATTCTCTTTACATATATTCAAGAATTGTTGATAACATCAAGCGAAGAAAATTAAACTATATTTTACTATTTTACCGAAGCAATATTTTTTTCATTTTGTAAAAAATAAGTTCTGCTGTAAAAACCCTAGACTTTTCTCGCGTCCTTTTCCAACCCTTCTTAATTATTCGTCTATTTATTTGAGGTATTTAACGTGCACTTTCTTAACTGACTGATTACATCAGCACACGAGAATTTCTATGAGTGAGAGCGAAAGTGTCTACCAATTTTACGGGAAAGATATTTTCAAATATATTAAAGGGTTATTTTACGTGTCACAATCGGCATGGGACTGACGGCTTTACTTCCCCTCTGAAGGAAGTTGTGCTACGAATTTGTATCGCTTAGGGAAAAGTCCGTTGACCCCGGCTAGGTTTTAACCCACGAACATTGAGTTGTGAGGCGAGAACTTTACCCCAAGACCATCGAGGTCAACCCCACCTTAATGTACGAGTATTAAATAACTCTAATTGATATTATTGAAGTTATTAGGCTATCTCAAAAATATTTCCAATTGAAGAGTAATATTTTAAAAAGTATCATTATTTTTATGAAAAGACGTCTCGGGATTGTAAAGTATAGCTCACACAATTTTTATCAGTAACTATCTCTTCTAAGTCATTAATAAAATCAACAATTACATGCCATTTTAATAAAGATAATAATTACTACTTGATGTGTTCTTATAAAACAACCAATTAAGTTTGGTCATGGATCTTCTAGCGCCAGTGTGAACCACTGCCTTAAAAATTCTTGGAGTTTCCAAGGAATTTGTATTTAAGTTTCGAATAAGAACTTTACTGGATGATTTATAAGACATTATGAGATATCCATTGTACGTACATTAAAATTAACTTATTAAAAATCACAAATAATAAACAATTCTTTGAAGCCTTATTTTGATACCAAGAAATAGAGTGTCGTGGCTTGTTGATAGAGTAAGCAGAACTTATTTAAACTATAGGCCTACATGTGGATGGTTCTCATCACTAACTGGAACACTCAGTGACCACTCAACGAAGAAACATTCCTATTTTTAATTATGTGGTCCAAAGGCCACGTATGATTGGTCAAACGGGGGTTGATTGTGGGTGAACATATCAAAGGTATCATTTTTACAGGCCTCTTAGTATAGTGGTCACTGCCCCTGGCAACTTATCTAAAGGTTATGAGTTTGATTCTAGGTAGTACCATGGGTATTTTGCCAGAAAGAGGAACTTTATCCATGGTCATCATAGGTCTTGCTAACTAAGCTTAAGATTTTTGAAAAACATTTTAATAGTTTAATAAGGAACGATTAAGATTATTTGTAATAGAATTCAATTTTTAGTAAAGTTGTATAAGTTGTGTTAATTTAGCATGAAAAACATAGATATAATGTGATATAATAATAATATAGGCACTATAATTTGATTCATATATGAAAAGATTGGTAATAATAATTACAAGTATGATATCTTATAATTACAAATATGATACAATCGTTGAAATATAACAAACATCTAAAAAGTTTAATACATATTAAAAATTGTGGACTTTAAGTCAAATTGCATTAAAACAATCTTATGATAGGATGATGTAATCGTGCATATTTTACGTGTCTTGTATTATATTGGGAATTAAACAAAGTTAGTTGTGAAAATTTAGAAAATAAATAATGAAAGAAGATATCTAAAAATTGAATTCCTTCCTTATCTGTAATTCCCTGTTCCCTGGGTACTGCTGCAATCCTTGCAACGTTTTTAGAGCTTCAACATGTTTCGATGCTACGACGGCGTCATCCTCAGGTCAGAGTTAAAAGTTATGTAGTTGAGTGTTCCATGTTGTTTGAGAAAGTAAACAACAAACAGCATGGAACACTCAACTATAGTATGATTTCGGTAGGAAGAACAGTAGAAGTTAGTTACTAAAGTTACTAAAACCATTTTAATATATGCATACATAAAGTCATGCCATCTTCAGCTGTCATTTTTGATAGATATTATAAATACCCATAGAATACCACAAATTATATTGTAAAATGTCATCAATTCTGGCCGCAAATAAGTGTGTTTGAATTTTCTCTACTGTTCTTCCAACCAAAATCAGACTATACATAACTTTTAACTCTGACCTGAGGATGACGCCGTCGTAGCATCGAAACATGTCGAAGATCTAAAAACGTTGCAGGGATTGCAGCCAGTACCCAGGGTACAGGGAATTACAATTAAGGAAGTAATTCAATTTTTAGACATCTTCTTTCTTTATTTATATTTTCTAAGTTTTCACAACTAATTGTTTTAATGCAATTTGACTCAAAAGTCCACAATTTTTAGTATGTATTAAACTTTTTAGATGTTTGTTTTATTTCAATGATTGTATCATATTTGTCTATCATAACTTGTAATTATTATTAACAATCTTTTCATATATGAATCAAATTATAATGCCTATATTATTATTATATTACATCATATATATGTTTTTCATGCTAAATTAACACAATTTGTACAACTTTACTAAAAATTGAATTCTATCACAAATAATTAGGCTTAAGTTAGGTTTGATATTTCCACTCTTTCATAATTACCATCATCACATCATCTCATTGCAGGTATGAAGTGTAGACAACATCCAAGGTTTACCCTGGTTAACGTTCTGTTCAAACAGAGCTGCTAAAAATCTTCATACACGGCGATCGAACATCTCTCACGGTTATATATGTAATACGTTAAAAAAATATGATAAATGTACTGTTTTAAAAATCTTTATGTACCCTACAAAAACTCTGTTCCATACTCTTGAGATTAAAAACAAGTCCATCATAATATTTTTGTATGTTGTACTTGGTATTGTGATCTAGGACGGAGTATATAGTCTCAGAAACAACTATTCTCATATAACTTTAAGAGTTATCCTACCCGCTTCATATTTACATGTAAGGGGGGGGGGCTGTGTTTGAAGTAAGTTGGTTGATCTACCCGCATCCTACTGCTTTGGTAACGAGAGGAGGCACAAAGTCAGTCGATGAAAACTTTCGCCAACTCTCATGTTAGTCGTTGAACCGTCAATTGTATGCTTCTGGGAATCATTCGAGAAAAGGTGGTTCCTCGAATACGAGTGAAGGACACATTATTTTGAAAGTGTGTTCACACGGGAAATCATGTTTTCGTGGTTTGGTGTCAAATGATGTCGAGAGGGGGACCACTGGTTTGGTCCCAAAATGTATCTAAATAATTCAGTAACTACACATCAGCTAGATCTATCATTTACAAGGTAAAATTCTTGCTACACAACTTGTTTGTGTTGTCCAGGCTTACTCTAATGATCATATTACGTGTAGCGAAAATAATTTATGTTCAGAAGAGTAGGCTGGACTACTTTTTTGTAATAATAAATTAAAAACAAACAAAAAATAAAACCAAGTGAGTACATTGTCAAAAAGTAATCCGCTTGTGGTTTTACTCTACTTTTCGAAAAGTAGTTACGTTCTATTTTTACATAATTGGGGATTAAAAAAGATAGTGACCAAAACTTTATCCGAAAATGTTGAAAATAAGTCGCCAACCTTCTTTGGAAAACATGATGAATGTAAGTTATATTTCATAATCATCCGCATCAGTGGGTATGGACTAAATATAAGGTTCATTTAAATTGATTTGCTGGTGATGGATGGTCCGGGATCGTATCCCAACTGGGTCTATCGTGACTTTTTTTTCCTTAGTGGCTTTCCACTCCCCCTTTTCGTGAATTCGGGTACATTTCTTAGTTATTCTTCCTTCCACATTCCTACATCATTAAAGTAATTAAAATAGTCAAAACATGTAGTAGGACTTGGTGAATTACGTGTATAGAATCATCTAAATATATAAACAGTATAAATATAATTATGTAAATAATGTAATCGTGGTACAGTGGTCGATTTATAAAATTAACAAATAGTATTTATTTGTCAGTATTGATGATTATAGTGTTATTATTATTTTATTGGAACTATACTATCTGTGAAAATAAACTTCAACAGTAGAATACATTAGTTGTCGAATGAACACACAAAAGTTATTGTAGATTGTTTATACTTTCAACTCCATCATGTTAACATCGCATGGTATTCGCACTATAAAACAATTATAAACTAAATATTGTACCAAAATAAATTCCCCTGAACTCCATGTAATCCAGCTAAACCAACACAAAAGTCAGGCTATTAACTAAGATCCACTCGCGAACCAGTATTAGTTTAACAGATTGTTTAACTAAATGTTTGATAGCCAATTCCCGTCAGTACATTCTACAAATTTATTTGGGTACTCCACGAAGGGAAGTGTCAGGGGTATAAATCAGGCTACGAATGGTATTTCCTTCCAAGTATTTAAGGTGCTGGAATTTCAACTATTCAATTCAAGGGTATAGAAAGCGAAAGTGAATAATTGATAGCTCTACAAATTCTGTAATCATAGATTCATTTTTTTTTTAAATATTAGCCAGCTGTAAATTGTTTATGCTTAGTAAAAATGATATTTGTGTGGAAATAATCATAATACATAGTCTACATATATAAATATGATATTTTTCCCCTTGATGGAAATTTAAAGTTAACTCCTTACTTCAAAATGTTGTGTTAAGTATAAGGCTGGGGTTTAGTATAATTGTGGAGTACTAACAATGGATAGTGCAAATAGTTACAATGCACAGTTAATTGATAGAAGGCCTAAACGTTATAAGCAATCACACTGAAACATAATTATTATTAAAACCAAATCATATTGATTGTTAACTATTTAAAGAAAAGGCTAACATATTTTAGTAAGCTCTCTAAAATACTCACCTTTATTCTCTAGAATAAACTACGATTATTAAAATTAAGTAAATATTTTATTCTTCCTTTAGTTTAAATTTAATTTCTGTCCTAAATAAAGCAAACACTAAACACTAAGATATCATATTCTTCTTTTATTTTTAAACACATCTACAATCGTAGTAATTGACGCTAAGAAATTAATTTTGTAATTAACGAACAAATATGGCTACTACAAGACAATATTTCAACATGTGCCTATATCTTCTTTATCTATGATGTATTGTATATACTATGTATCCCGGAGTTTAATTTTAATTGGATAGAGCGTTTCCCCGAGCTTATATTGACTGAGACGTTTACTCAAGTCCCACTTTGCTTATCGAATGATTTAAGGTGGTGGTTCTTAACGGGGTTACGGGAACCAAATAATAGGGGTATAGGACTCGATCTCTGAACAAAAATCTCACTATCTGTGGCTAGCTTGTGTATTTGTGATTTCTGATTTGCCGTGTTTATATAAATTACATCCATTACCATTTTAAGCCTATGAGCTGGGTCAGTTTTTTATTAAAGTCATATATTTTTCCATTACCGGCTTTCTAGGCCTGTCGTAGCTTCGTATCCATTAAAATATATCTTAAGAATAGAACAGGCGAAACATCTAGTCCCCAGCCGTTAATTTATCAATGTGAAAGGGTAAACCCATATTTCACCAATGATACATTTTTCTGCCATGCCGGGAATCAAGCCAGGGACCCTTAGCTTAGTAGGCAGACACAATACCGACTGAGTTAAGGTAATGGATCCGTTTTTACATAAATAAATATGATAAAATACCCGTGATTTTCCCACAATCAATTTACATCCCTTGAGATCAAATTGATACCTAATAAGACTTGAGATGTTGATGATGATGATGATGATGATGATGATATTGGTGATGATGATTATTTAGACAGTCTGGCGAAGGGGTATGGAGACATAACGGACAAGCCGTTGGGGGTCTGTAGACTTGGTCTAAGGCGTCACTATCGCAATAAACTAGACTTTCAATGATGGGTAGATTGGGGTTCTAATTCCGGTCAGGTATACTGAAGGTGGTTTTCCTTAGTGGTTTTCCACTCTCCTTTTATGCAAATTCATATACACTTCCTTTTAAAGCAACCTTTCTCATACCTAACACACTATATTAATTAGTGCATGTGCGTAGAACCTGATCGAGTAGTAAGACATGCTAAAATAAAACTTTACAAGTTGTGCATTATTCACTATGTTTAGATTATGAACGCGATTATTGAGTGTAGCGTGTTTCAACTTTAGGTGCATTATGTTATTATCTACGCATTATGAATTAATATAAACCCATCCTAATTTGAACCTTATTGCTTGATCTTATCGTTGTAACTTACAACCAAGAAGACAAAAACTTTACAACATCAAACAAAGCAATTATAATGAAGACTAGCGAGTTAGTTTTTAATGATTAGTTGACCAAACAACAATAAATTCATACCATTTATTTAGAATTCTAGCCGTTCTCTTGGTATTCATTTAAATAATAAAAATGGCACCTTGACAAGGGAGTCACGCGTCAATTCTCTCCCCCCCACTAAGCTATTCAAGATATGTTCCGTCCTCAGGGTAAATCATCCCTTATGGTGAAAGGCAGAGTATGTGATGGACGTGTAAGATCACCGGGTAAATTAGTATAGCTATAAAAAAAATGCTACCGTTGACATGGAGTTGGCATTTTGGCAGCAGTTCTTTTAATACCAGGTGAACGGCCATAATCGAAATTGTTGTGTCGATCGCCATCCATGTACTGTATAATTAAATATTGTACAAGCCATACAGAGTTCGATTCTCGTGTCAAGATGTAATTTTTAAAGTGTATTTAAATGAACACAAAGAAAGTGGCAAGCTTGTCCTAATGACACGTTTTAGGCAAGATTTTGATGTAAATTTTTTAATTTCAAGCATTAAATTATTCAATCAAAGTAATCTAAACGTTACAATACATTAAGTTACATTCGTAACCATCTGGTAGTGGTTTGATTGTATACAGATCTTTTATTATTTTAATCAGCATAATATATTAAATATATATATAATTTAATAATAATTAGTCAAAAAAATTTAAATCGATCTTCCAAAATATGCTATAATAACGGATCACGATTATTTGAGTAATGTGTATTAAATTTGAATGGACCCGGTTTTGTGGGTGTGTGGTCTAACGCGCTACTTTCTCAGTAGGCTAGACTGCCAATGACGGGGATATTGAGGTTAGAATCTCAGTCGGGTGTACTAAGGTGGTTTTTCCTAAATGTTTCCCACTTTACCTCCACGCAAATGCTGCACACTTACTATAAATATAACCTTCCTAATCCTGAAAACCATTAGCGTAGTTAGTACATATACGTATAACCCGAACGAGTAGTAAGACATGGTGCTAAAAAAAATTGATTGACAAACCCATACAATAACATTACACTTAGCAATATCTACACTGTGTTTTAATATTTAAACAATTTTCAAAAAAATTGTTATACTCTTTTAGTTCGTTCGTATGTTGATTTTTCTAGAGTCTGGACAGTAAAAAAATAAATATGCCTACTTAAAATTATTATTATTTTTTTTTTTTTAGATTTTCTCTATAAGTTTTGGTTCAATAAATATCGACTAGAAACACAAAATTTCTAGAACATGTAAAAATCATAAAAATAATAACTAGTTATAATAATATATTTACCCCCCTATAAAACTATTCCATGTGTACTCATTGTTCAAAGGAATATTTATGTGAGCGGAAAAAATGTCTGCTTTATATTTGCCAACAATCATTTTCATTCAAATAAACTTGAACAGATTTGTGAGAAATAAATCGAATAAATCTTTGGGTGCATACAAATAAAAATATAAAATCTTTCCAATAAAGCGAGATCTGTAATAAAAAAAAAACATTAAAATAATTGTATACACACGGATGCCAATGGTACTATTTATTTAAAACTTCTAAAGAGAAAACAAATCATTTATACACAAAATGAGTTAATTATTTATTCAAACCTAGTGATCTTTACTACAAAAATAATAAATAAAAGTAATGCTTTTGGAAGTATCAAAAGTAAGAAAAAAAAAATCTTTCAAATCAACCAGAAAGGGTTGTCGCATTAAATTATTTATTCGACGAAGAAAAGCCCCTTTTTTCAAATCAAATCTAAAAAATGAAAAACAACTGAGACATTTTCTGTCCCTCCAACGAAACACGGCAGTGTAAGTTTCAACACAATGTTTTCTTTATTTAGAGTTCTTCTATATTGCACATTTAGGAGGGAGGGGTACGAGAGGAAATGTAGGCAATATTACTTATCATTTGTTGCTGGAAAAAACCAGCTAAAGAACGTCATTTTTATCTCACCCGTTCTACTATTTTCCAACGCAATAAAGTTAAAGTGTTTGGGCTGCCAACTGAAATAGGTCAATGTCCCTCCCACTACTGAATCTACAGTCAACTTGTCCAATTATGGTTTTACAAAATAAAAAAGTTGATCTCCTTCAGAAATGTCTTGTAAATCTTCTGGTTATGAGCTATATTTTTTTGGTTGTATATTTTGCACTTGTTTGTGGGCTTTGTGTTTTGTTGTGTACTTTGCCTTTTTGTCGTGTGCTTTGATTCTCACTGCTCATCCGGGATACCCTGATTTTGGTTGGAAGAATAGTTGAGGAAATTCAAACATATTTTTTTGCGGCAGACATTGACAACATTTCTTTATACTACTTGTGTTATTTTATAGGGATTAATATCTATCAAAAGTGACAGCTGCAGATAACATGACTTTATATATGAATATATTAAAATGGTTTTAGTAACTTTAGTAACTAACTTCTACTGTTCTTCCTACCAAAATCATACTATATATACTGATGATATAATGATAGTAAAGGTAAATTATAAAGGAAACGTACCCCCATTTGTATAAAGGGAGAGTGAGGAACTACTTTTAAAAAAATACCCTCAGTACTCCCTGCTGAGATTCAAACTCATATCTCACCGTCACCAGCAATCTAGTCCATATGAATAACTAGGTGGCCGCGTTTTATCTCCAACCGAATGCACTAGATTTGTTTGATTTTTCTCTTACAGTGACATTTGTTGCTGTCTCTTCTGGGGTAAATTATAGTGCATTTTCTTAATATTCGCCTTGTTAATTATATTATTAAATAGCAGAATTCAATCATTTATCCAATCATCATACTTAAGCTTACTAATATCAACAAATTTTACATTAATAGTTTAAAATAATAAACTTTAATGAAATTTAAATCAGATTTAAAAGTGTTATTAATATTAGTAATCAACATAAACTGTCATTTAAATAGTCAAAATACATAAGCATGAAGAAAAAAGGTCAGTTAAAATAAATGGTAAATTTATGCTGCTTTATTTTAGCACAACCCCACAACCCACATAAATATAGATGAAATATTATCTACATCTCCGTTTCACTGAATGTTTTTAATTTCTAACTCTATTATTAAATTATTTCATATGAATAAATATTATTAATTTTAATACCTCCTTCATAGATAGGTACGTGGAATAAACATCAAACTCGTTTAGTCTGATTTGATGGAGACGAGTAGGTTGGGGTTCGAATCTCGGCCGGATGAACAGGGTGTTTTTAACAACTGTTTCCCAATACCCATAAATTCAAATGTGAGTACATTTCCTCTAAATTTCTAACTTATTCATCCCAATATATAGAGAGAGTAATTTAATTATGGGTAGCCCGGCTGGGTAGTAAGACACAATGATAAAACTCATATCGATACCAAATTAAAATAACTATATAAAATACAATTGTTAGTTAAAATTTATGGTAAAAAAGCCATTTATATATTAACTCCAACTAACATTGAAATAGTTATTTTCTTATTCAAGATTCGAGCTTTATGTAAGTAAAGAGATTTAAATAATAACTTAGTGAACAGTGAAAATGAAATATTCCAGGAGTATTAGGACATGTTACCTACTATTATGTATATCATCTTCTCTTTAACTCTCCCGATTTTTTTTTTTTAACGTTCTATCCAAGACTTGCTAGATAGAAAAAGCAAAAAAATAATATCTTGACTAGAATTGGGTCAAATCCATTATTTTACGTATCCGAATCTCGAATACGAATCTCCAATTTTCCTTTGAATCCCGAATCTCGAATCCAAATCTTGGAAAAAATTATGTATAAGAGGAAATATAAATATAATAAAATAATAGAAAATTAATTAATAACAAAAGTTAACATTATTTATTATAATCCATTCACTATAACATTCATACATTCATTTAAGTGTTAAAGTTACTGATCAGGGACCTGGTTGTTATGTTCATCCTATTATAATAATTGGTTATGGGGCTTATGAATCACCAATAAGCAATTTTATATCGCTAAAACAAATTTCACTTGAAAAATAGTTTTTTTGTTTTTTTTTAGGATTCGATGCTCGACTCCAAAATTTTCTCGAATCCTCGAATCTCAAATATTCTTAATGATTCGAGGGATTCAAAGGATTCAAGGTTTCTAGATCCTATCCCTACTCCTGACCCTACTTTTTAAATTATGAACTAATCAAAAGTGTTTAGCTTAGTACTGGAGATTTATGATGTGTACAAATTCATAGCCAGGAAGCTCCCAGGTTCTATTCCCGTGTCCAAGTGTAATTTTCAATTTAAAGAATATGATATTTAGATTCTGCTATAGCCGTACTTAAAACTATATTCGTTAGACTATTTAATCTGTCCTACCTGAATGAGGTTTATATTAACAATTATACACACGAACAAGAAAACACATGCACTAGAAAAATTAGTTAAACGTCAATTATTATTTGTGGAGAACATTTCCTTCAAGATTTTGAGTGGTAACACACAAAGTACACGACAAATTCATGAATAACTTTAAACAATAAAAAAACTGAGGATAGACTATACTAAATAAATTCTTTGATTGCAATATAAATAAGAACACCCTAGATATGCCCGTTCCCATGGTTAAGTGATTAAAATGATTGACCACAATTTTAGGAGACGTTAGGTCGATTCCGGGTGGTGCAAACAAGTAACTATTTTACGTATTTGTTCATGGAGCCATCGTGTAATCCAAGTGATAAATAATATTATTAGTTGTTATGGATGAGTAATATATAGTATTAAATAATATACTGTTCTAAGCTAAGTTAGTGTGTAAGTTGTCAGCTGAACTTATATGTGTGTTTATAAACTGTGCGTTAAATACCTCAAATAATAAAGTATCCCCTTCGTTGAAATAATATAAATTATTAACTACTCGCATCGGTGGGAACAAGAGCTAAAACGTAAATCTCCTCTGGTCTAGTTTTCCTATGATGGAGGGGTCAAGGATTTAACCCCGTCCTGGTGTGCCAATGGTATTTTTTCTTTATGGTTTTACACTCTCCTTCCAAGTCAAATGCGGGTAAATTTCTTCTAAATTCTACCTTCCCCATAAGTGTAAATATGATAGCTTGGATGCAGTTAACGAAAAACAAATTTATAAACTTTTAATTTAATATTTTACCTAGTGATGATTCTAATATTAATACTAATAATAATAATGTCTTTATTTGGGCGAAACTAGGGCCAGCGCCTTTTCTTACACTTCATCCTTTCTATTTTTTACCTATAATTAGAGTGATCATCCATACTGTTTTTGCATGACAGTACTGTTTTTTGAGGTTATGTCCTGTTGTCTTACAGAACTTAAGGTAGTACACCTATCGGTACTGGTTTTTAACCAAGTACTTCTAAAAATACTTCTTTTTGTAGTTAAAGAAAATAATATTTCTAATTGAAAAGTACTAGCACATGGAGCTTCAACCTTTAATTTTACTTTTTCGAAAAGTTTTATTTACAAGCTATATTTGCCAAAATTTATGTACGCGTGCAGTGAGAAGTTTCTTTTTATTATGATTTGTGAAATATATAAACTCTCATAAATAGTTAAGAAAGTACCTACTTTTTGCTCTTTTTACTTTCTCTCTATCTTACAGGTAGAGAAAGTATGGTGATCGTCAAAAAAATCGAACTCGAGATTTTGATGAATTTTGACGTTTCATGACTTCCTGAATCCGAAAAAGTGGTTTTTGAATGTCTGTCTGTCTGTCTGTCTGTCTGTCTGTCTGTCTGTACCTCCAACTAGAGCCTAAACTATTTTACCGATTGAGCTGAAACTTGATATCTAGGGTTTTCATAGGGTTGCCCCGAGGGGTTTTTGGAATTGGATATCTACCCCTAAAATTAAGGGTAGTTTACTGAAGGGAAAAAAGAGAAAAAGTCGATTTTCTCAAAATCGGCTCTAACGATTTTGATTAAATTTCATTTATGAACATTAATAAATATTCCAAACAAAATGGCTACTCTCAATATTTCGGCAAAATGGCTTTAAGGGCTCCGGTCTGATGCGTAAATTAACATTTTTTATAATAGCTCCGAAACTATTTGAGATATGAAATTACTTAGCATTACAAATATGTATATATATTTATAATACAAATATTTTATTCGAAACATATTTTTATAAAATCAATAATTTTCAATCTATACGCAATTATATATATATTTTTAGCTTTTTGGACATTAAAGCTTAAGTATTGCGATCGTAAAAAAAACTAACCTGAAATGTTGATGGATTTCGACGTCTCATGACCCCCCGAACCCTAAAAAATAGTCTTTGCAATGCCGTCTGTCTGTGTGTCTATTAAAACTTAAAATTAAGGGTAGTTTACTGAAGGGCAAAAAGAGAAAAAGTCGATTTTCTCAAAATCGGCTCTAACGATTTTGATTAAATTTCATTTATGAACATTAATAAATATTCCAAACAAAATGGCTACTCTCAATATTTCGGCAAAATGGCTTTAAGGGCTCCGGTCTGATGCGTAAATTAACATTTTTTATAATAGCTCCGAAACTATTTGAGATATGAAATTACTTAGCATTACAAATATGTATATATATTTATAATACAAATATTTTATTCGAAACATATTTTTATAAAATCAATAATTTTCAATCTATACGCAATTATATATATATTTTTAACTTTTTGGACATTAAAGCTTAAGTATTGCGATCGTAAAAAAAACTAACCTGAAATGTTGATGGATGTCGACGTCTCATGACCCCCCGAACCCTAAAAAATAGTCTTTGCAATGCCGTCTGTCTGTGTGTCTATTAAAACTTAAAATTAAGGGTAGTTTACTGAAGGGCAAAAAGAGAAAAAGTCGATTTTCTCAAAATCGGCTCTAACGATTTTGATTAAATTTCATTTATGAACATTAATAAATATTCCAAACAAAATGGCTACTCTCAATATTTCGGCAAAATGGCTTTAAGGGCTCCGGTCTGATGCGTAAATTAACATTTTTTATAATAGCTCCGAAACTATTTGAGATATGAAATTACTTAGCATTACAAATATGTATATATATTTATAATACAGATATTTTATCCGAAACATATTTTTATAAAATCAATAACTTTCAATCTATACGCAATTATATGAATTTTTTTAACTTTTTGGACATTAAAGTTTAAGTATTGCGACCGTAAAAAAAAACTAACCTGAAATGTTGATGGATGTCGACGTCTCATGACCCCCCGAACCCTAAAAAATAGTCTTTGCAATGCCGTCTGTCTGTGTGTCTATAAAAACTTAAAATTAAGGGTAGTTTACTGAAGGGCGAAAAGAGAAAAATTTGGTTTTCTCAAAATCTGCTCAAACGATTTTGATTAAAATTCGTATCTAGGCGTTGATTAAGATTATAAATAAACTGGCTATTTTCATTTTCCTATGAAAATGATTTTTAGGGTACTTTACAGAAGCGTTAATTTCCGTATCTCCACAACTATTTGAGAAACTAAACAACTTATCATTGCAAAATTGTAGGACTATTAGAAATAAAAAACTTTTATTTGACATATATTTTTATAAAAGCAACAGTTTCTGAGATATTTGCAAATATATTAATACAATTTTGTGAGCTTTAGTTGTAAACATATACTACTTAAGTCTTAACGCAATAATTCTCCAATGCCATAGAGTAATTAAATATAAGTATCTAAAAAAGTATGTTATTTTTCCTTAAATCTCTTAGGAGAAATGTTTGCATAGCAATGATCTATCTCCATTTTAGACTCAATAGTCAATATTTACATTTTTTATTGGTCAAAATGTATAAATGAATAATTAAATATCAATGCGATGACTTGAAGATCTGCAACACCTTATAAAATGTTAAAATTTTAACCAGAAATCGAAATTTTAATACGAAGTGTTGACCCTTGTGGAAGACATTAAACTGTTTGAAATGCTCTTAGGTGGACAAAGATGCGCCTCTTTTCTCATTGATTATATATCATTGTATATTATTTTATGCGTGTTCTTTTGTGGAGTGGTGATGATACAATGTACATTATTCCGTTCAGAAATCTTACGAGTTTATAGAAAGAGAGAGAAAGTCTTTGCGGTGTGCCGTACCATTTATTTTAAACACATATATGGCATAGCTACCAAACTAAAGATAAAGTCGTCTTTGTCTTCTATTTTTTTATTGGTTTTTCTAAAAAAAAATACCTATAATATAATGAACGCTTAGCTGAAAGAGCACTATAGCTTTACTAGTAGTATTATATTTAGAAGGTTAACTTTAAGTTAAGTTATCAAACTTTCTTACATGAAAACAAATATTGAATGACAAAGAAAGAGGGACCTCAAGTATGTGTAGAGAGAAGGGGAGGGAGGGGAAGAGGAGACAAAAGCTATGTTGTTTAAACAGATTGATCTTCAAAACCCGTCGTTAAAGTTATTGTTTGTTTACCTCACATAGTAGGTTTCTTGTACTAAAAAAACTTTTATAACATACGAACTTTTTCCTTGCGGTTAAAATTGATATTATTTTAATATATTATTAGTATTATTTTATAGGTTTTGATATTATTGATCTAAAATTAAGGATAAAGATCCCATGATTTGACATAATAATATATGAAAATTATTTTAGAAACATTTATAATTATCAAAAAAAAACTGTATTACTATCTAAATCTAGCTGTAGTTTTCCTCCTCTTCTGTAAGAGATTTTGTAAAGAAAAAAAGTTTGCGAAATATATTCACATATTTAACTTGATTATAAAATTAATTTCTACTAGTTAGGCCCCTACTGTTAATATTGTTACCACTCGCTTCAGGGGCCAATGGTATAAGGCGTTACTTGAGTGAACTTGACCTACTGAATACAGTGAGATCGGGGTTTGTATCCTGGTTGGGTCTACTGAAAGTGTTTTTTTTCCTAAATGGTTTCTCACTCTCATTCAACACAAATGCAGATAGACTACCTCTAGAGGACTTCCTTCCACATCCATACCCCATTAGAGTAATAATAATATATGCGTACAGCCTGAACAGGTAATAAGACGCAGTGATAAAAAAAATAATATATATAGTAGAACTTTTTTAATCGGAAGTCCACGGGATATTAAAAAAATCTAAATATCCAAAATTATTATGGGTGCATCTGGTACACAATTAATCAATAACCTTCAAAATATATTATATATAAACACACTCATTTTATTCGTATAAATGTTATATAAAACACACATACACATTATACACATAGAGAAAAAAAGAAAAAATACATTAAAAAATTAGAAAAATTGCCATACTAAAATCGCATACAGCACTTAAATTATTATTGAGGACGTTCAACGAGAAATTTTACCCCCTCCATGCTGTGCGCCACGTGGTTAATTGTCACACACAAGCGATGGAAGCAGAGTCAACATATCCCGTATTCTAGGAAACCCGTTCACCGCCAGTGGAGAATTTCTCTGTTTTCTCTTTTACTTTGGTTCAATAACGCTAAACGCATAATATGAAATTCTTAGCATATGAGGTAATTTCATAAAGACCGTTAAGTAAGGTTTTTAAATGTGTGCAAACGCGAAGAAATAACAATGTATAGGCTTCAAATTATCCAAATATTTCCTTCTAAAATTCGAATTAAATGTTATTCTTTTACCATTGAATTAAATAGGAATTCCATAGGGAATCGTGGTAGATTCAAATTATCTAATTTTCCAATTGAGCCATGTCGAATTGGCCAGAATCTACAGTATATTATTTGCATTTTTAAGACTCGTCGACACAAATGCAGCCGTTAGCGTCACCGGCAGCAAAATAAACATTTCAAACTAATACAGCTAATGTAATTGTGATATAAAAGATTTGATAAACTACCCCGCTTCGGTGGTCACATGGTCTAAGGCAGGTGTGTCAAACTTGTTTGATCAAAAGGGCCACATTGAGTATTAAAAATACCTAGGGGGGCCAAATTTAAAAATAAATCTGTATAGTCATTATCTTAAACAAAAATAATTCCAACTTAGTATCTTATTATTACCAAAAGAAAAGATTAGGCCCCTTATATAAAATGATAAGACGATTTCCACATCTTCACCAAAAATTTGAAACACTGGTGGAAGTGGACTAGAGAAAATGCCGGTGTTTTTGCAGTTTTTATGGCAACACATTTTTTTTTGCCAAAATAAATAAAATATTGCTCCAATACAAACATAGAATTTAATTTTATTCATATATGATGACCTCAACAATTATTGAATATCTATCAAAGGTGTTCTGGAATTTAATGACAACTTTTTCACTTAATTTAAAAAGTTTATTAGATAATGCCATCATGCTCATGACAGATTTTCAGGAACTGTTGATATCAATATGTGAAGAAAATAAAATTTTATGTTTCTACTGGAGCGATATTTTAATTTTTTGCCAAAAGAATGTTGCCATAAAAATTGTAAAAACACTAGCCTTTTCTCAAGTCCCCTTCCATCAGACTTTGATTTCGGGCTTTAAATCTTGTGCCAAGTTCATTTTTATAATCTATTGGCAAATCTGCTTTCGTAAGTAAAGATCCATCGTGTGTTTGGTTTAATTTAGTGTGAGAAAACAAATGTTAACATAGGTATGTGCTGCCAAACATTGCGCACATTTGGTGCGAGAACTCAACCGTTTCTAGGAATTTATTCCTGTTGAACAAAGAGTACATATTTGCTACACGAAACTTACTCCAGAACTCTCAAAACTATGGCACATTCACAAATATCACATTCCAAAATGTTGTTATTTCTTTGACGTTTATAAAAATAAGAATAGGGTCATATTGTGTGATGGTTCATCATAAGATCTGTAGGCTGCCGAAAATCAAGGATAGCACCACGTGGGATCCATGGGCTGTTAATTTGGCATGCATCACTCTAACAATAGACTGGAGCACTTATGATTGGTACGTCAGGGTTCAAATATCGGTTATGTGTACTGATGGGTCCTTTTTATTACATGGTTTTCCAAAACCAATCCACGCAAATAAGGGTACATATATTCTAAATTCAACGTTCCTCATCGTGTAAATATGAGGATGACCAGAACGCGTAGTAAAACATGGCACACAATAAAAAGAGGTAAGACTAATTAAAGAGCATTACTACATGAGAGTGAAGCATTAATAATTACCCGTATCAGTGCTTACGTGGACAAAGGCGCCAGTCTCGTTTAGTGTGGTTTACCAGTGACGGTAAGGTTGGTGTCTAATCTCAACCTGAACAACCAAAGTTTTTTTTCTTAAGTCTTTTCCTCTCCGTAGGCCTACATTTCCACTAAATTCAAACTTATTCATCTCTAGCCCATCAATTTAGTCAATTTAACGATGCGGGTAGCCTGAACTAGATGCACACATGAAAGTAATTAATTTATAGATTTATTTGTTTAGTGATTTAATTATTAAATAAGTTAT
The DNA here is from genome assembly GCA_902151455.1 of Timema bartmani. Taxonomy (NCBI): domain Eukaryota; kingdom Metazoa; phylum Arthropoda; class Insecta; order Phasmatodea; family Timematidae; genus Timema; species Timema bartmani. Next base: position 21,587 of record CABFWB010003570.1, on the reverse strand, counting down.
ACATACAAATCTGAGTAGCCTACATATTGTGAGTTTACTATAGCTTACTAAAAAAAAGTCTGCGTTGATTTGTTTTAACAATCCGTGAATTTAAATTAAAATAGAAATGGTCAAATATCGATAAAATTTTGCAAAATATATTATTTTTTCTTTGTAAAATCAAAGCATTAATGATAGACATAAATATAACAAGGAATTCTCATGTATCCACTTTTGTGTGTTCAATATTTAAAACAAAATATATCTAACTTAAAAATATTCCTTGCTTTTTTGAAATATGACACGCACTGATTTTGCTTCTGTGTTCTACCCCATTTCTCAACATTTGTTTTATATTCCCTCCCCTTTTCCTCGGTCACTCCTTTCACCTCTTCCATCCATGGAGCCTTCAACCATCCTTTAATCTTCTCGTCCCTCCTTTTTTTCAGCCCGTGAATCCAATTACTCCATCACCTTTGTCATCTTCACTTCCCACAGTTCGCAACAGACACAACACATAGCACGCTGGGGTAAGTTTATTAACAGTTGTACGACAGATTGGAGGAAACCACGTGTATACTCAGATTCTATAAAATAAAGCCACTTGAACATCTTTTTGTACCACGTATCACTATCCAACCGAAGTATCCGCATATTCAAACTAAATAGGACTTGATTAAGAAGGAAGATTTATAGGAAATGTACCCGAATTTGCATAAAGCAAGATAGTGTAAAACCATTGAAAAACACACCTCCGTAAACCTAGCCAGGATTCAAACCCAAAACTCCCCGTTATTGTAAAACAAAAAATATATGAGAAAGACACCTTATCCACGTGACCATAGGTACGGATTTAGGTTATCACCTGATACAAGGAGTCGTTATCACAATGGGGAGATCAAGGTTTGAATCTTAGCCGGACTCACTATCACAATTGTGTATCCACTCTTCACGCTAATGGGGGTGCTAACTTATACTCTTGTTAAATGAAGACATTAATAACCATGGGCTGGAAACTGAACAAAATCTATAATATACTAGGTAACCTCGATAGGTCTATACAGTAAATTGAGTTGTATTGTTATTATACTTGACGATGTTGCCTATCTGTGACCTGATGTAAATACTCTCAATTTTAATGTATTTGGGTTTAATTTGGAGAGCTTCAAAGATCTATAGGCCTATGACATTGAAAAAAACATCCTTTTTAATAATTCTAAAAATAACCCTATTTTGTTACAAAATTATTGTTTTTTTATCTTAGAGTGTTTTTTTAAGACTACAGTTCAGGCTGTTGGGTTAATTTAAGAAAAAGTTCAATAATCTTCCTGCCAGGTTGAAAATTAAAAAAGTATATGTAAGCATATTTATTTTTGGTTCAGAAACCAAGAAAAAGTTAACATTAAAATGCAAATTGATGTTGTCCAGATGCAAAATTATAGTGAGTGTTTAAATTCGTCAGCGTAAAAGGGGAAGTATTAATAGCAGATAAAAAAAAAGAGGCCTCACAGGGTAAACTACTCATTTTCTTCCCTTTATTTTTATTTTACATATAAACTTCTAAGTGCGATGGTGCTTAGCTTACTTAATTGCGTCAAATAATGATAAAACTTGCTTCGCAAAATATTCTTGTTTACCGAATAAGCAATAATGTTAACCAGATGCTTCAAGATATAATGTCGACCTCGGTAGTCTTGGGGTAAAATTCTTGCCTCAGGACTCAATTTTCATGTGCTCAAACCCAATTTGGTTGAAAAATTTTCTTGAGCGATAAAAATCCGCAGAACAACTTCATTTGGAAGGGAGGGGAGGTGAATCCTTCGGTCCCATTTCGATTGTGGCATGTAAAAGAGCCCTGGAAGATATGTGAAAATAGCTTTCCCGGAATAATTGGTAAGTCCTTTCGCTGTCACTCATAGCAATTCTCGTCGCTGATATAATCAGCCGGTTGACAAAGTGCACTTTACCTCAAATAAAAGATAGATTGACGTATCAATGTTTAGTTGAACAATATCGAAGAAAATATCAAATAATGTTAAAGCAAACTTGTGGTTAACGGGTATAATTACTAATCAAGAACCAAAGTTTTTTTTGCACAAAAAGGCCTTTTTTGTGAATTTATTTCCGAGAGACCTTTTGACGGAGAGATTTCGGATTTGCCCTATCTCCTAAATTGGACCTTGCTCTTTGCTAATCTGGGAGTACCGGCCCCTTCCCATCCCCCACCCCCGGCCAAAAACGGTGTGACCAGGAGGGCCGGTGCGAAGGATAAGAAACACGTTTAGCCCTCGCCTGACCGAACTATAGTTGATAGAGATTATCAGTTTGTGCCATAATTACTGGATGGCTAGACCGTACACTGGACTGATTTTTATGAGGGGGCTTTGGCCCCCCTGGAATATTATTTTATTATCTCAGCTTCTATAAAACATTGAGAGGAAATTTCTTCACGAAAAATCCTCTGATTGGTCACCCGTTGTTCTTTGAGCCATTCCAGCGAATTTTTTTTTTGGGGGGGGGGG
>CABFWB010003570.1:1107-19032 GCA_902151455.1 Timema bartmani | reverse complement strand
TTTTTTTTTTGGGGGGGGGGGACACTTTTGCCCTCCTGGACGCAGCTCCTGAATTAATAATGATGTTGAAGTAATTTCTCCACTAAAATCCTTCGGGTCGGGCACACATTCGATTTAAAGTTGTTCGCTGGGAAAACTCGACTTTCGGGGGCACACCATCTGGTTAAATCAAACCATTACATAAATAAAAGTGACAAACATCTAATTTATTGTTTTAAAAGTGAAGAGTAAAAATACACGTATTTACAAAACATTATTCATGCCACATTGAACCTAGGAAATTATTTACTTAGCATAACATCAATAAAAGTTGAGTAATGGAATGTTAAAAGAAGTAAGAAAATAAGAAAAATACTATTTGGAGTATATAAATCCAAATTCAAGAAAGAAATCCCAGTGGTATCGATAGACGTCATAAACCTGGCTATGAGGTACCACCACTATAAACAACAATGCGCATCCCAAAACTTCCCCAGAGAAAAATAAGCTATGTTCAATGTCCGTTTCGGTTCGTTTGTTACTTCAAAAGAGAAAGAAGTGCACTTCTTATGCTGCATAGCAAGGCCCCAAATAAAGGGTAAGATAGACCCGGAATAAGAATATGGAGACGTATATAAGTAAAGTACCGGAGTTTCAAAGAAAAGAAAAAAGTTGGAATTTGATAAGAACAATCTGAATACAATGGTGTTGTGCTATGCATTTCAGTCTCCAAACTTTATGTTGTGATATTTATTTATTTAACTAAAAAATATACAATCTTCGGTGGACGCATGGTCTAAGGCATCCCTCTCGCAGTAGACTTGAATGCCAATGATGAGGGGAACGGGGTTTGAATTCCGGTCGGGTAGCTGAGGTTTTTTTTTATAAATTGTTTTCTACTCTCTCTCCAAACTGAGTACACTTCCTCTGAAGTTAAATATTTCTCACACGCTTTGGTGGCCACATGGTCTATGGCATCACTCTTGCAATAGAATAGACTGGGGAGGATGGTGAAATGTGGGTTCAAACCCGGTTGGATGTACAGAGGGTGGTTTTCCATAAATGATTTTTCACTATTCCTTCACTCAAATGAGATTACACTTCCTCTAAATTTCACCGTATTAATCCCTTAAACACCAGAGTAATTAGTTTATAGGTGTATAATCCCAACGATTAATAAGACGTGGTGCTTAAAAAAAAGAGTTGCAACAATACGCCATCTACAGTAGGAGTGTAGATAACTAACAGCTATTTGAAGTTACCAAATCTACTATCATGTATACATTAACCAAACCATCTGATCTGTAAGAACACATGTTGATTTGTCTACATTTTTGGCCGTCAAATAATTCACAACTAACAATTATTGGTTTTGGATTATGTTTTTCTTTTAACTATTTTTTACATCCTGTGCTAGTTGTGAGCTACCTCCACTCCTATAGTGAATAGACTCTAGGTACCCTTCGTTTACCGTTAAAGGTTAAAAGCTTACCTTGGCGAATTACACTGTGGTGTTACTTATTAATTAGGATAATCAAAATGTTTGAGCTATCTGCTTATTAAAATTAAAATGATATAAAATTAAATTTAGTTCCGGAGGACCAGTTTTAGTAACACTAAAACAGAGGCGGGATTTGAACGTTGATATTTAAACTGGAGTTTGTGGAGCCTACCTTTGAAGGATGTCTTCGGCTGGAGATACACAGGTGAGTCTAAGAACGATGGTCTTATCTCCGAGTATGGTCTTCTTAGTAATTACTTTGATAGAGGAGCTCCCCTAAACACTCGCATTTTATGAGTACATATGAAATATAAAGTATAACCCAAAGAGTGACATATTATAATACAAAAGGTCGCACACTAAATCATTAACACAGAGGATTTGATTTGTTCTTCTTAGGAACGAGGGCTACAGAATATCACCGAGATGTGACCGAGAGAGGTTTTTAACGCACACACACTGTCTCTTGAGTACTACATGCCAACTGTAACAGGGTTGACTAGGGGGGAAGGAAGAGGGTAAAGAGGGTAGCGAATTCCAAGAAATATGCAGGCACGTAAAGTAGATTGAGGGGAAATAGGGGAGAAAATAACCAGTGAACGGTACCCAACAACGAGCAGTAGTTTTAAGTAAAAATAGCGAATAATGGAATATTCAACACCTATGGTGAATAGACTCTAGGTACCCTTCGTTTACCCTTAAAGGTTAAAAGCTTACCTTGGCGAATTACACTGTGGTGTTACTTATTAATTAGGATAATAGTTAATACTGCTACCTTTCAGAGTAAACTGAGTATACATTCCTCCAATTTTTTTATAAATAATTTTCTAAAAACAAATATAATATATAGAGTTAAGGACTTTGCCTACCTGTGACGTCATGGCCGGTCAAGATAGGATTTTCCTTGTTAATGAATTTACGTTTTACTCTGCGGATTTTAGAGATATAGCGTTGAAACAAAAACTATAAATTCTTAAATAATTCTAAAAATGGTCCTAGTGACAAAAAAAATATTATTTTCATATTAAGTATTTTTTTGTGATTGTATTTTTGATCAATCCTATACTACTTAGGCTATTTGGCTTGGTCACGAAAATGTCCTGTAGGAATCTTCCTGCCAGGATGTAGATTAAAAAAAGCCCGTGGAAGCACATGTCTATCTAGAATGGGGAAAAAGAAAAAGGTAAAATTAAAAAGCAAGTCAATGTTTTCAAGGTGCAAATATTAAAGTGACTGTGCTAACTCGTTAGAGGAAGAAGGAAATGGTTATCAGTATATAGACAAGAGCTCTCTCAGGGTGAACTCCAAATTTTCTTCCCTCTTTTTCTATTCTGTGCCTTGGCGTCTAAATATGATAGTGCTTGGACTGCTTAGGTGTGTCAAAGTTAAGATGCAACCCGCCTCGCAAAATAGCTTCGAAATATCCAAGTAAGTAAAGTCGTTTAATATATTTAACAAGATAAAAATAAATTAAAAAAACCAGATATTTGATGTCCTTGTAATTTTAACCGTTCAAAATTTTAATATGGAAAATCTATCATACACAAATAAATACTTTGTGATTACACACAAAGGAGACTTGAATAGTTTTTACACTTAGTAGGAAAGAAAATCGAGAGGAAAGGAGAGCTTTAAATTCACATCTTCTGGTTTACCGTTCGGGACTTAGCTGTCGCTTGGCTTTACATAAGATATAAAATTCACAGAGAAGAAAATGTTTCATGGATTGTGTGTGTCGTAGATTTTGAACAATTTTTTTTTATGATTTATCATTCTATTATGCCTAAGTTATGTTTTCAGATCTTATCCCAACGAGTCCATTGAGTTAGAAGAGAGTTTTACTACACGTAATATTTTTTTTCATAGCTTACTTCTTTCCTAAAAGTGACTATTGCAGAAACTATGCATGATCTTTATTTTTTAACGATATGTCATATTGAATAATTTTACTATAATTCACTTGGATTCCACCCTTAGAATGACAATTACTTGATTGCTTAGTTTTCAAGGGGTTGTGGAATGCTCTTCCACCACTCATTCTACATTTATACCGGATATAATTTGGCCCCAATAACTTTTTAGCACCATGTCTTACTACACGTTTGGATTATACGCTTATGTACTAATTACGTTAATGGTTTTAGGGATTAGGAAGGCTATATTTAGAATAAGTTTACCAGTATTTCATGAAGGGAGAGTGGTAAACAATTTTGGAAATTCACCCTCAGTACACCAGACAGAGATTCGAACCTTAATCTCACTGTCATCAGCAGTCTAGTCTAGCGCGAGAGTAGCATGTTAGACCACGCGGCCACCGAAGTGAGTAATATTTTGTTGATGTCACCATGAACATATAATAATAATAATAATAATAATAATAATAATAATAATAATAATAATAATAATAATAACACCCACTTCAGTGTCCGAATGGTCTAAAGCGTCACTCTCGTGGTTGAACTGGCCTGCTGATGAAGCAGAGATCGGGGTTCGAATCCTGTTCGGGTCTACTGAGGATGGTTTTTCTTAAAAAGTTCCCCCTCTCCTTTCACACAAATGCGAGTGTATTACTTCTAAAATTTTCTCGTCTTCAAAATAAAAATAATAATAATTATTCGTTAATCATTAAAACATAGTCTATATCATCAAGTCAAAGTTTGGATGAATGTGTTTATCAGAATAAATGTTATCAAAACAACATGCTTTTAATAATAATAATAATAATAATACTTAGCACCACGTCTTACTACCCGTTCGAGCTATACGCTTAAGTACTAATTACCCTAATGGGTTAGAAATTGGGAAGGTTAAATATAGAGGAAGTGAACCCGCATTTGCGTGGAGGGAGAGTGGAAAACCATTTAGGAAAAAATCCAGTTCACCCGAGTGAGATTCGAAACTTGATCTCCCCGTTCTTGGCAGTCTGGCTCAACACGAAACCAGCGCGATAGCTAACTACACCATCGAGGCAGGTAACATGCTATAGTTAACTACACTCACTAGTATATCTCATACTCCCTGAAATCCTTCACGTACCCCTGGTGGTACGAGGACCATAGTTTGATAAACACTGAACAAAATGTTATCCTAAACCACTAAGAAGATACGAAATACTGGTAATGAGGAATGGCTACGATATATCTATTTGAAATATGTTTCGGTGTATTTACAACAACAAAAAATCCATATATTTATATTAACATTTTTGCATCCGGTATATCGATCAATTTATCGGCATATTGTATGTATTGGACTATGCTTTAAAGCTTGTAAATCAAAATAAATTGAACTATTGTATCTCTATTTTTATTAACAGAGAAGATTTTTTTTTCTTATTCTAACTGAACTTGTCTGCTATTTTAAACATCAAACTAAAGCTTTGCAAAGTGAAAAGCGTTGAAGAATAGAGCTATAGAACATCATCAGCAATCTTAAGAGGCCGCCTCGGTTAGCGAGAAATTTCCGCGCAGACGTTCAGCTCTAACGTAATATTTTATTATTATTAGCACCGCGTCTTACTAACCGTATGGGTTATACGCACTTACGCTATTGTGCAATGGTAGGGTGGTTGTGAGATGAAATGGAGGACCTACAGTTTAACGTGGAATCCGAACCACGGTGGAGGCCTGGCATTTCTCACATTCACAAGTTGTGATTAATACACGTCTTGTCAGAGGTGAAGGAAAGGTTTGGCAATCGGATAAATCTGTGCCGGGACTGAGAATTGAACCCCGGACCCTCAACACAGAGGTCTGACACTTTACCCCTAGATCACCAGGTCACCCTAAAACGTAATATTTAATTCGACGATGTGTTATTTCAAAATACGATTCACGCCAAAATAAAGCCTAAAGATTTCAAAGGGGTGCTTTTTCTTTAACAGCCCTATATTTTGAGTTTTATTAATAGAAGAAAATTTGTGAAAATGTGACATTAGCTCATTTTAAACTACTTTTTAAAGCATATTTGTGTCACTATGAGACTAAGCTTGATAAAAAAAAATTGGCTCGAGGTTTAACCTTCCTTTAACAAATTCAGTAATTTTTTATTAGGATCAGAACAGAAAATGTTAAGATATTTGAAAACTATCACAGAGCTTTCCTCTTTATCTTGAGCTAATAAGTTTCATAGTTATCTTTTCCCTTTTTATTATTGACATCACAAAGGCTGGTTGTAGGTGAAGGGAGAAAGGGAATATCAACTTAAACACAATGGAGAGGTAATTACAAAAAACTACGCATGTGGCCTAACAGCGATTAATACTTTCTTGATGATTGAGGAGGCCGCCTTAATACCGATGTTCTCGTTCTCACAGTGCAATGCAATTCAATAAATTATAAACAGCCAATATATATCGATATAATTTGATCTATATATAATACAGATTGATCTTTATACTTTGTGATAAATCACATAATAACAATATTGATATATCAAGGAAATTGCCATCTCTACACGTAATTATGATTTACCTTAACACCAATGAGCTGCAACGAAACGTGTATTAATTGAAACGTGTATTAATTTTAATTTTATTTCAGGTATTTAATGTTCACTTTTCGAGCTGACTGAGAAAACACCCAGCCGTTAGTTGATCTCTCTGTGAAAGGGAAAACTCACACCTCACCAATGATAAATGTTTAGGCCATGCTATGAATCGAATCCGGGACCTTTAGCTCAGTGGACAGACATGTTACTGACTGAGCTAAGTTGTCAGACTAGGACTATTCATTTGCACAAGTGGACAACGTCTTCTCTATGATTTAAAAAATCTAAAATAATACTTCCCTCCACCAAACATTGAGTTAAAAAAAAGTTTTACTTTTACAATTAAGTTTTTAAAATACTCTATGGGGTGCAACAGGCACTCTTCTTGTGGTCGTTTGATATAATATTATCAAATGTTGGTAAAAGACAAGTATAACAAATTTTAAATGAGTTTTAGTTTCCTGGGGAGATTATAAACATTGGTGGAAGTAAACGATTACAAAGTTTCGTGGAGGAAGTATTTTAATTTACGAGCATGAAAAGTTTCACTAATGTGTATATGGCGACCAACAAAAAATAGTAATTAGTTTTTGTGAAACCGCATTATTTGTCACAGTAACTTATTTAAAATAATTTAACTCTATGAATAGTGTATTATACTGTCTTTAAATTGGTTGCTGACAACTATTTTAGAGATTAAAATTACGAATTAATAGCCAGAGCTATTATTTATGTTTATTAGTAGGGAAATATTAGTAGGGAGTATTTCCCTACTAATAAACATAAATAATAGCTCTGGCTATTAATTCGTAATTTAATAATTGTGCAATTGGCAGCATAACAGCCAACTATCGTGTCGCAGATGGCCGCGTTATCCGATGGCTCGTGATATTAATATAATCACATTCTTGTAGCCGACGATTTTCCGCCAGTCCATCATAGACTCTGCCTTAAAATATGAGTGAAGAATGACCCAGGGTACGGGACGAATCCTGGATAGCTCAGTGATTAGAGCATTGGCGTACTAAGCCAGAGGTCCCGGGTTCGATTCCCGTGTCCAGGTGTGATTTTTCAATTTTCAGAATATTTTAGAGATGCTTGATTGTTAATTTAGAAATATCTGAACTATTTTTATTGTTTGGTATGGTTGTACATTTATTCAATCTAAGCAAATTAAGTTATTTTTACTCTTTATATTTTAAAGGATTACAACACCACAGTTTTACAAAAAGGGAGGTAATAATAATAATAATAATAATAATAATAATAATAATAATAATAATAATAATAATAATGGCGTGTTTGTGCTACATCAGTCTCTAGCTCAGTTTGCGGCAAGATTATCCAGAACTAATGTACCGTCGTCCAGGGGATGCCCATATGTACTAATCGTACATTTCCGTGGAGGCTCTTTCCAAGTCCCGATGAGATTAGGCGATGATGACAGTGGATATGACAGGGTAAAGCCAATTAAGACCTTAATCTATTCTAAGCCTAACTAACCAAACCCTGGTGACCATGAGAATTACTCACCTATTGAGAAACATCCCACGCTACCAGCCGGGAATAGAATCCGGGACCTCTAGCTCAGTAACCAGGATATCTTACCACTATACCACGAGGCTGGTCAAAGTAGGCAGTTTAACTTGAATAATGCTTGAAAAATATAATAGTTAAATTATGAAGACTAATTAAAATATATCAAAACGCACACATTTACAATATATGATAAAAATGATCGTATAGAGATAGAGTATTACGATACTTTTCTAAATATTATTTGGTGTTCATGCGTGTCCATTTAAGAATACTTGTAATTTATTGATGACCTTCTCCCCAACTATGTTTTTGCCCCGCTGTTAATTACATTAATGGTTCAATTTCAATCAGTCGTACCCGCTTGTCGGACATAGACCCGGGATATTTTATGTCTGCTATAGCCTCGATAGTCTACACGCGTGCCTAAGATCACTAGCATTTTATTAGCAGTTGTAAAATTAAGTGGTACGGTGCATCGCACAGACTTTCTCTCTCTTTTATCTAAATATTGAGACGTATACTTAAAACTCCTAAGATTTGTGAAACGATATAATATACATTTGCAGAAATATGATATATAAAAAGCACCAGTGGTGTATTCCTGGGGGGGAAAAAAGCACCAGGGTGGTCGTAATCCTAATTCGAAGTATATTTATATCCAAGCACATTAAGTGGAAAATTAGATTAACAATTTAACGTTTAAAATCTAAGAATATATTTTAATGATTTTAAAACTATAAAGAATATATATATATATATATATATACAGTATTTATAATTTTAAAATCATTACTTTTTATAGTTTTAAAATATATTCTTAAATTTAACCTAATTTTCCACTTAGTATGCTTAAACATATATATATATATATATATAGTAGTAATTTAACGCAATCTCTTCAGCTTATGCTAATTATTCAAGCATTGAACAGAATTAATTTATATTATGCTCAGGAACATCACAAAACACAACTTTGCCTCCACATCCCACCGACGATACAACAAGGTCTGAACGTATGGTAATCGGTCACATTGCTTCAAAGGTGGACCATTTTATTTGATAAACATTAATGATGTAACATAATGTATATGAATAGTATAATGGAGTAGTTATTAAGATCATTACAATAAAACTACGGCCCGACTCAAAAACAGCTACAAAGAAGTGATTTTAAGCAACCTACCAGAAGTTTAAGTAACTCTAAAAATGCGTCTTCCTCCATGGTCAACGTGGTATAGAAATACATTCAAAACATATGTTTTCAGTTCTGTTACAAAACGGGTGCAACGGCCTTTATTTCTTGCGGAATCCTTGATTTTTGTCACTTCCATATTATTCGGCCATAAGTTTAAGATCAGTGTTTCAAAATCCTTAAAAAATTTGGAGTATTTTCCTTAACAGACGTGACTGTCTTTCTTTCATTCCAAAGATTATTAGTAATAATTTTCTTTCTTAATTATTTACTACTTTGAGGTACCGTATTCTATTAAGTCAAACAAGCATTTAAATTAGGCTCACTGACACTCAGGTATAAGAAAATAGTGTGTTAGAGTATGTGGAGAAAAGGTTTGTTAAGGCTGTGGAAAATGGTAAGTAGCCGTTCTAAAATAGCTACAATAGTGTATGTACTCTAAAATACCTTGAATGTGTGACTACTCCTGCAGGTCTCGTATCTTTTACGCATCGCAACTCACGAGGCCTTATCGCATCCAGGTTTGGGGCAGAATTTTTGTTTAAAAACTACGTTTATAAACCTTTTAAAGCACCAGGGCAGGGTGGTGCCCCAGCAGCTAAGAAAGTACCAGGACGATGCCCTGGACCGCCCTGGATCGACAACAGCACTGAAAAACGCATCATATTTCACCAAACATCGTAGATAAAGTAATAAAGTAACATTCATGTTCCCGATTTCCAAGACCACAGCTTAAAAAATAAATTTTCCAATAGCTTGAAAACAATGGTTTTATAAAAATATATTTTAAATAAAAAATATATCTTTAATAGGTGCACGACCTTACAATGTTGAAGTTTAATCAAAATTATTAGAGAGGTTTTGGAGAAAATCAATTTTTTCACTTTTACCCTCTCAGTAAACTACCCTTAATTTTATGGTTAGCTATTTAATTCTAAAAATTCCTCTGGGAAACCTTATGAAAACCCTAGATACCAAGTTTTAGCCTGATCAGTAAAATGATTTCGGCTCTAGGTCAAGATATAGACACGCTGACACACAGACACATAGACAACATCGTGAAACTACTTTTTCGCTTTCAGGTGTTATAAAACGTCGCCTGTATCAAAATCTCAAATTCAATTTTTTTGGCGTGCACAACACTTTTTTCTTTGAGGGGTCGGGATAAAAAAAAAGAGTAAAAGTCAGAAATAACAAAAACAGCTTTAAAATATTTAAACTTTACATATAAATTTAACTACACTCATTTACTTAATTTAACTAAAAATGTGTCAATTTTGGTTATGTAAGAAATAATATGAATATAAAAATAAGTAGTCACATACTAGATATTTATCATAAAATTATATAATCATCGTCATCAATTGTTTCCAGCCTGTGACCGGGTCAGTTTAGTAAAATGGCTCCATTTTCCTCTATCCCTCCACAATTTTTCCTCGTTTAATTGCTTCCATTCTTCTCCTTTCACTTGAACATTTACTGTTATCTGCTCCTCCCTTCTCTTTCTTGGCCGCCATTGCGGTATTTTCTCTAGGAAAAAAATTGTATGGTATTATTTGTTCAAATCATTATTTAATAATTGATCATGCTTCAAAAAATCCAACTAAAATACTTATGGAGTATGGCCACAATTAAGAATGTGTTTTAATCAAATGACAAAACTAACATAAAAAACCTAAGATTAACTTTTTAATACATATCATGTGGCCACGTATTAATAAAATATAAGCTTATATTTCCAAGAATATAATTTTTTTATACTTTGTTTTGTGCATATTATAAACTAATTATTGCTAGAACTGATTAAGAAAAGTTATTTTAAGGACTTTTAATTTATTTTTATTTAAAAAAAATGTGCTTTAGCTACTTAATTAAAAAAAGTTACTTTTAATTGAAAAAGTGACCGTTTGGTATGAGTGCCTGCATTGAACTAGCTATAAATCAACTAAATAAATCATAAATTGACTGATATTGATATTTATTTTTTGTTATTTTTACGCATTTATTTAATCGCTCTAAAGTCATTTTCCCACCAACTAAATCATAAATGAACGATTTCTAGCTTTACTAGTTAAACGGACCACAATTACTTTCCACTTCAAAGACTTTTTGCCGCAGTTATTGGTAAATAAAACACACAAAAAAAGGTAGAACCTATAGGTCTGTGTGTAATAATGTTGATTTATATGGAAGAGAGAGAGCTGACCATTCGTTTCCATTTTAATTCGTTCTTTTTATAGAAAAAACGGCACGTACGTACAAAATGTCAGCCTACACTAAAGGTCGAAAAACGTTGACAAGTGGACGTTACAGTACTAAGGTAAAATATATTGTCATTAAGGCCGCATTACACGTAGCAGGTTGCAGCGCTGCTTTCTGACGTCATTTTGCAGCGCTGCAAGATGATCATGTAATATACCTAAATGATCGGTGCGCGTATCAGAAAGCTGGCAGCGCAAATATCAAACGAGTTTGATATTTTCTGATTGGATGACTGCTTTCTGCGCAGTGTAATTGCTTTCTACGCTTCCAACTTGCTTGCTTGGTTAACCGCTGAGAGAATATAGACAAAAGATGCTTGTAGGTGTCTTCATTCATACGTAGATAATTTCGTAAGTCATCAACATCTAATTCAGGTAAAATCGTCACAGTATGTTACATAGTGTTCCTTTTTAACACTAAATTTTGACTCCACACACGTTTCTTTCTGCGTTTTACAACACTACGATATTTCAATTTTTGGTAGTACCCGTACAATATAATAAGCTCTTCATCTTCTTGTTGTTGACGAGACATCTTAGCACAAACTGAACCAGCAAAACCAAGTGCGGACGAAAAAAATAACTCCCCCTTCACTGAGCGGCAAGATGATCATTCGTCAGAATGCAGCTTGTGTGTAATAGGTAACCCAGATTTGTCAGCTCACAGCGCTGCAAAACGATATCAGAAAGAAGCGCTGCAACCTGTTACGTGTAATGCGGCCTTTATTTTAATTTAATTTTCCAAAGGCAGTGCTTACCTATCGCGCCCCACGAAGAGGTGCGAAGGTTTTGGATCGTAACAATAAAAAAAAGTGCGAAAATTGATGAAATTGAGTCTAATTAATCTCATATCACAGGTTTAAGGCTCTTGTTATCAATTAAGTTACATTTTATTTGCTTGATTTATTAAAATTAAGTTTTAATTTCTTAAAGGCACCGCCTGCTTAGAGGAAAATAGCCTCAAACTAAGGTATTCCTTATGGTAATTACAGTTATGAAGCTTCAATCTCACTAAAACTCAAATCCTCAACTATTATCTTAAAATGTTTTCTTGTGTCCTATTAAAAAAATGACCTTATCTGAGTAAGGCTATATTTAATTTATAACCATTTACTCTGATCTCAGAGCTGCGAGAAGTCACATAAAACTGCGACAACACGCCTCTATTTTCACCAGAAATTCTTGTTCGGGTGTATTTTCGGCTTAATACACGACATTAATAGTTTTTTTTATATTTGCGGGTCCACTTTAGTGGTCGACGCTATAGTATATCATGATGTGTTCGAGCGCTAGGTATACACCAATTTTCTTACAAATGGACATATATGATATCTAGAAAAATGCTACTATATCTATTTTCACGTGTTGATACGTAAAGCCATGGGATCTGCAGCTGTCATCTTTTATTTATACACATATATACAGCATATATATAGTAAATATCGATAAAATAACACCAATAGTATGGTAAAAGCTATCAATGATGACCGCAAAAAATTGTATTTTCTTAAAGGTTCTTTTAGGTGTTTTTTTAAATCTCCGTGCCTTATTACCTGTTTAGGTTATAGGTTTATGTACAAATTACGCTAATTAATCAGGAATGAGGAAGGTTGAATTTAATTAAAAGTAAATATACCAGCATTTTTGTGAAGGGAGAGTGGAAAACCATTGAAGAAAACCACCCTCGGTACACCCTACCGGGATTTGAACCCCGATCTCCTTGCTATCAGCCATGTAGTATATTGCGAGAGTAACGCCTTAGACCACGGGGCCACTGAAACAGGTCTGTAAGAAGTAGCTTGTTATATTACCAATAAGCTATTTTATATTAAGGCCCTTGGCCCTGTCGAGTGCAAGTCTAAAACCTATTTTGAGGGATGGTGGACGGGAGGGTGAAGGGCGTGGCATGGCTTCATAACCGACCAAAGTATCCTTCCGAACAAGAACAAGAACAAGAACAGATGGATCACGGAAACCGTAGATGGCGCTAGCTACCGGACAGGTCTTGCGGAAAAAATCATACGTTTGGAAATATCAGTTTCCTCGAGAACCAGTGATATTTTTATTTTAATATTTTCAACACCCCTTCTGATAATGTATCGATGTTTATTAATTGTTACGTTTTCTTAGTTTTTGTGATAAAGCCATCAGTTTTCTATTGAAAAATGTCAATTTTTTCGAAATTTGATCACTTTTTTAAAATTATAGAAGAGGTGCGTATATAAAAAGTATAACATAATAAACATGCTTCTATTCTTGAACAAACCGTTTTCGAAAATAAAATTGCAAGACAATAAAAATTCTTGAAGATAAGCTATTGTTTCCGTGGCTCTGCATTTCCACGCCAAATGAAAAGGGCCAATCGTCTTAAATAAATATCACATAAAGACATTTAGATTTGTTTATTGATTCACTTTAGGCTGAGCATAACATTATTTAGTGTCACCATAGTTTTCATGAAAACACCTCAAAACGGTATGGTAAATTGTACTTCTCCCACTTCGTTTGACGACCGTAACTTTTTATTTACTCCTTTCCCCTCAAAACATTATGATTCCAAGTGGTCCGTCTTTTGAGTTTAAAATTCAACTAAATATATTACCAATCAGTGGTGGCTTATTTGACCCCAGGGCTGGGTTCTTCCTTTGGCACCCCATAATAATAACTTTTAATTTTTTTCCACAGGAAAAAAAATCCAATTAGATATTTAAGTACTGTCACAAACAAGTTAAAAATAAGAAAAATTCGAGTAATGTAAAAATTCAGCATACAAACAATACTTTTTTTATTCTATTTAAAAAAATTAGTCTCAATTCTTAGCCTATTTATCAAAGGTTCACATTCTCTGCTTTTGAACCTTAATTTATGAAAAATGATGAATTATCTCATCAAAATTCACCTTCCTTGCGTATTCATGTTCGATCAAAAGTAAAGCCAAATTTGTTCATATTGTCTGGCTTGTGGTGGAGCGTAAGACATTCTTTATCAATTTAAATTTGGAAAAACTTATTTCGCATTAAGAAATATACATAGTGACAGTCAAAGAGAATCTTAAAACACAGTGACAAGCCTGGCCGAGATTCACAAAAATCCCATTCCACAATAAACTCTAGAAATTGCAATGGTGTCCATTTCTTTACCTCTTTAACGCTCATTTTGACAGCCTTCAAATGCCTCCACAGTTGTCCAATTTCCACACAGATATCGTCATCAAAGAATTCATCGAGAATCTATGTTAAATTTCTAATATGCTTTGGAATGTCTTCTTCAGTTGTAACAACCAAAGTGTTTGGTTGAATAATAATGAGAATTGATAGAATTTTACCCATTGCCTTAGAACGAATATATAATTCTTGACTAAAGCGATCAAGACATTCAAAAATAGCCCCTTTTAATTCCTCTAGCAATGTGAGACCAGCATCCTTTGCCATCTTTCCTGGCATCCTTTTCCAGAGCTTTACTCTCCCTCTTCTATCCATAGTAATTTCTATTTCTTCATACTTAATAGTTGCATAATGAAAGGCCCTCGCCACAATTTCATTTCGGTGATATTTAAGAAACAGTTTTAAAGCGTGGAACTTCACAGTGTACATTTCTAGACTGAGTCCAAACGTTTGGAAATACTTTTTAGTGAGACTAATTTCTTCGAGGACTCTACGCAGAAAGAAAGGCAGCTCAAAAAATAGAGATCACATGCATCAGACAGCAAAATTTTGGATAATCCTCTCGTGTACACATTTTTTTGGGATATTACAATACCTCAAGGGCTGAGGTCAGCTTTTCAAGATTTGTCTCAGAGCTTCTAATCGATGATATGAAGCTGAAAAAAAAGAATAGATTCTCTCCAAAGTTTCGAAAAAATGTACACATAAAGAAGTGGTTCCAAATGAGTGCACTCCACAAAGGCTCAGATTAAGATTTGCCCAATACACAAGTAAAGCCTTTGGATTAATCTCCCTGCTCTTTGTCTGAGCACCACCATGAATTCCAGCCATAGTTGCAGCGTTGTCATACCCTCGACCATGGCATAGGTATATGCCCAGTCCATTCCGCGCATGCGTACATGATAGATAGGGCATCGTAATACCACGCTAAAGCAGTTACAAACGACATAATACTATCCATCTGCTATCCGTACTCATAATGTATCTTGCGGCTTTTCTCCGGGAATTTTTTTTCTTAGACTAGCGAATTTTTTAGCTTGGTAACTTGTACTAGTATTTCAACTCCTCCGATGGCACCCTTCTCTTGGCTGTCCCCCGGGGTGGACCACCCCCTCTCACCCTCTCCATTGGTATACCATTGTTACCATTTCTGTAGCATGCTAAGAGTTGAAAACGCAAACATCTTGATTTTCAGATAGCAATATAAATGTGAAAAGGATAATACATAAAAAGAAAGATCCATTACTGTACCTTTTTCCAAATTTGGTAGGCTATGATGAAAAAATATAAAACTATTTTAGAATGTTCAAGCTAAAACTCTATGACATTTTGAATTTATCAACCAGACACTTACCTAGAGTTTAAATTTGGTGGAAATGCCGTAAACAATAACCTACAACTGATATTGATGGTTCAATAGTCTGTCACTTTCACAAGTGAATGGATTGCCAGTGACTGGGATGTTGTGGTTCAAATATCTTTCAGGTGTACCGGGCGTGGTTTTACACGTGTGATTCAATACATCGCTCCCCTTTCCCACACATCCCACACTAATACCAGGGCACTTCCTCTAAGCAAACTTCCTCATTTTTACTGAGAATACTGGTATTTTCATTACAACTATAGTGGCACCAGCTATGAAAAAAGTTATTTTTGCAACACAGATTCAAACCAAATATTCAAAAAGGTTTCTGAATGTGTTCCACTATGGGTGCTGCCGCAGCATCTACTAGTGATTAGACAACTAGCCATCACGTTACTTGGAGGAGGAAGGAGGAAAAGTTGTGGCTGTTGAGCGAGTGAGGATAAGTACAGCACACATTACTATTTTACGGTGTTTTTTTTTATTAAAACTATGGTGGTCTAAATAATTGGAGTAGGATATTATTGTAGTACAAATTCAGCCCTAAATATTGGCATAAGTTTAAGAATTTGTGCTGTTAATTTCGTGATGATTAATTGTGAAGTTGATAGCACCCAAAGTTCTTAGGTGCTTTCTCGAAAACTATGACATCACAAGTTATGGGAGTAGGATAGTCTTGTGACACAGATTCAGCACTAATTATTTGTATAGGTTTCCGAATGTCTGTCGTTATGTGTGCTGCCAACTTCACGGACCTATTGTGACGCAGAGGGCTGGCACATAGTCCGGTTGACGGGGGTGTGGGTGAAGGGTAGGGGGAGAGACATTGGAGGGTGGAGGCGTCAGGCGGTCGGTGAACGTGACGCGGTTAGCATTAGCTACTCGATACGTGACTGTATTCCGCGTCTGACAACTTTGATTTCCCACCTGTGTTTCTCTCTCACATTCTCCCGGGTGTGACTTCTTAATGAGCTAAGAAATCCAATGTCGTTACCATTGAGCACGTTTGAATAAAGTGACCTTGTCGGTTTCTCGGGTAGTTAAAAGGGTGGGGACGTCATAGTGATGCCCTTTTTTTCTTATGCAATGAGACTTCGGGATCCCGTTCTAAAGGCTAAGTGGAGGAGCGTTCAACCAAAGGTTTAAATATTCGTTGTTAATATCTGGGTGGAGCTGACGAAAAATTGTATTCCTTAATTTTGGTAGGAATACAATTTTGAAAGGCCTTAGCTCATACCAGAATCTACTATATAAACTGGATGGCATCTATGTGGGAGCTGCATGGCTACTATTGGGAAACAAGGTTATTATTCTCTTGTTTTCTTAAGGTAAATCTTCTCTGAGATATAATGAGACCATTTTTGCAAAGCTAGTTTTTACTTTCTCGAATCCCTCAAGTAGTGTTGCGATCGTCAAAAAATTTAACTCAAGAATTTGATGGATGTCGACCTTTCATGACCTCCTAAACCTGAAAAAGTTTTTTTTTCAATGCTCTTACTAAGGCTGAAACATTTTTATCGATCGGGCTTAAATTTGCTATTTAGGGTTTCCATAAGGTTCCTAAGAACGGCTTAAATAAGGGTAATTTACCCAAGGGTGAAAAAAGAAATAAATGATTTTCTCAAAATCAGCTCTAACAATTTTGATTAAATTTTGTTTCTAGGCACAGTTTAACATTACAAACAAAATGGTAATCCTTATTCAAATAAATTTGAGGGCCCTTTACATGAGTGGAGATTTCCAATTTGATATCTTCGTAGATATTTGAGATATTAAATAACTTATCATTGAAATGTTGGGCTATTAAAAATAAAAATGAACTTTTATTTGAAATATATTTTTATAAAACCAACAGTTTCTGAGATATAGGCAAATATTTTTTTAAATTTAGGTTTGGGGAATTGATTTATATCTTTTTTGGTAAACAGATATGTTACCCTTTTTTTAAATATGTTCCTGTAACAGTGTTTATTATTTCATTTATTCTCTTTGGTCGAACGTTTCTGCATAAATGTATATTATTTCGTTTTGCATATTTTACGAGTTTTATTAGGCAAATGAACGAGAAAATCGTGTGGTCCACTGTACTATTTTATCTTCATCTATTTAAAGATGAGCTTTGATATATGATTTCAATTTAACGTTCAAGTTGATTATAATCTGTTTCTGAGCGGATTTCAGAATCTGACAACACACAAACATTGTCTTGTGAACGTATGTTATATTTAACTTAAGCTATTTTATTTATTTATTTATATAGTACTCTACAGTGGCGCACTTATATAGAAAATAATATTAATATAAGCTTAAAACATTTGAAGTATAGCTTTAAAATAGAGCAATGAAAATGTGTTAAATAGATAAGTTAAATTTTAATATAAATATTATGAGAAACTCATAACTAACCCCTAAAATTCTGAATTGGGGGGGGGGGGGGG